>JACM01067746.1:0-10821 GCA_000787095.1 Periophthalmodon schlosseri
CCAACCTTGGTGTCAATTACAAGCTAAACGTGTGTGTTTAGCGTTGAGAAGCAAAGTTGGCGCTGTCTGAAGTTTATTATGCCTGAAATCGACAAAAGAATTGCAAAAAAGTGATGGAGCAGATTTCACGTTTGGAATACTTTCCTGCAGCAGATGGAGGATCTAACTTATTTTATGGACATAATTTCTTCACTGGGTTATATTCTCTGGACCTGTACGGAACAAATGAGACCAACTTTCTGGGAATATGTTGATGTTTGACAGAACCAGAGCCCTCAAAGGTAAGTGAAGTCTAAATTTTTTGCTTTTTTTGTAAAAACGGCTTTCCTGTCAGCACGGTGGTGATTGTAGGTGAAAATGGTTTGCATATTCGAAAAGACGAGCGCTGTAGCTTTCATTTGATGTGTGACGCAGAAGTATATGTACATTGCTGTAGAGTTGTAAAGTAGTGACGAAGCCGTCGGATCGATAACTGGTTAAGGGAACCATATGTAAGATTTTGATTTTAAATGTCATAAACGTGACTTATGTGTGTCCCCAGATATTAAGTAAACATGTTCAAATCAAATATAGCTTTTACCAATAGCAACTGTACTGCTGATTTTTTACTTTTTTGAGCTTTTAACCGCATTGTAGTTGTTTCCTGTAACCCGGGTAAAAAATGCGGATTCCCTGCTCTATTAGTTGTCTCTCTCTCCCCTCCGCTGTGTCCCTCGCAAGTTTAGTGCTCCCGTTCACGTGACTCGTCGAGTACCAATAAGGGCCCAAAATTAGCCGGCAGCAACACACACTCAGTAGGTCCGGGGTAAGCGTGAGGAGCATGTGAAGCCAGTATTGGTCATCGGGTCCTTGCCGCATCGAGAGTGAGATTTGATTCTGAGATATAAAGGGGAATTGTCCATGTTCTCATTCCTTGATGGTGAGCTATGGAATAACCGGTCGAGCCTTAATCTCGAGACTTCACTCTACATCAAACTGCACCTGCTCTGGTCGGGCCGGGTTGGCCCCTCACTGTAGCCCATCTTTTGCCTCGCACCTCACCTTTTGGTTCATTTGATACAACAGTCGACCTCAATGTATTTATGAACTATTGATGTGTTTGGACTTGTGGGGTATATGAACTGAACTAGCCAGATTGTGCAATATCATTGTGAACCACTCAATGAACTTTTTTGTATTTTATGATTTTTATGAATGGCCATTCACTAGTGTCTGTCTGTTTTGTTGTCCACTTAATATTCAATATATGGTACCACTTTAATGCAATGTACAGTCTCTGTCCACTCTGTGATGAACAGCGATGTCAGCTCCCATTAGGCACTGTGGAAGTCAGTGGACTTGTTTCTATTAATAAGTCATTTTAGATGAATATTGCTATTTAAAATGTCCAAATTATAATATAATGAGGTACGGGTGCCATAGATTATAACTATAAAGCTCACACAAGGGCAATATGTCTTCTTCAATTACAAAAAAAATTGGACATTTATTTATGTCACAATTTGTTGTTTGCTGAATTCCAGTTGGTTTAAACCTAAAGGGATTCTCTCTGATCTGATCACTACCTAAACCCCAGCCCCTGCAGCCAACCATGAATCAGTGCTACTGCAGCCTCTGCAGCTCAGTGAGTGAATTCTGGAGGTTTTGAGCTTTCACATGAGGCATGGCCTGTCCATATACTGAGAATGAGGAAAAACTATCTGCAAATTAAGGGACTAGCAACACAGGTTCAGTTGTGACTGCAATACCTTTTTTTTAAACTGAGAGGAGGCAGGCTACATAGTATTTTAGTCCTTTTAGTCTATTTATCACAATATAAGCCAGTCTGTCCATACCACAAGAATCTTTATAATGCTAAGCTAATGTGTATTTTACAAGTGGAACTTGGTACATTGGTACTGAGTTTGTACTTAGTACTGAGTAAAACAGTATCTAGGAGAACTATATGGGTGTGGTACCTTGTGGAACTGTGGGGGGTAGATGCGGGCGGCGTTGTAGTTGAGCAGCAGTTGGAAGCTCCTCTCGGGCGTAGCACTGGGCCGCACAGAGGACACTTTGAGCAGGTAGTGCAGAGCGGAGCAGCCGTTGATGTCCATGGTTCTGGGGTCGGCTCCGGCCTCCAGCAGCATGTGCAGAAGGACCTGGTCACAGCTCCACGCTGCTTTGTGCAGGGCTGTCTTATGGTCCACCTCTTGAGCGTTTGGGTCTGACAGAGGAAGGATGTCATTATTTTAAAGGGCCTATGTTATAATGTTGTTTCCTCCTCAAAAACATACCACAGTTGTATTTCGTTTCATTCACACATGTTTAACACACAAATCCTGCATATTTAGGCTGTGTTCTTCTCTCAGACGGAAAACACTCTGTTCCACTTTGTGATGTCATGTGGTAATACAGGAAGTGCTCCACTGTGTTTTTAAACTCCATAGACCTTCACTAGAATCATTCTGAATTGGAATTGCTAATCTCTACTAAATAAAAGGTCTGTTCCACTCTTTGATGTCATGAAGTGGTAGTTTTCAAGTTAACAGCTCCTTTTACCATTTTGAGCTTGACTTATAATGCAGGATTGCTCAATATGTGTGAATAAAACAAAACACAACTCCAAGGATGTGTTTGATGAGGTAAGAACATTCTAACTTGACTAACAGGTCATGCTCTATGTGTTTGATAAAAGTAATACATTTTATAATATAAAGTTGATTTTAATAAGAACAGTTACATTGATTTATTGACAATTGTTTTGAGTCTTCTTCTTGTAATTGTTTCTGGCAGGCAGTACGCGAAAAGAACATAATGCTGCCCCCCACAGTAAGCACAGTCAACCTGGTCCAATACTGGAGTCCAAGTTTTGCCTTGGCAAATAGTAAATGACCACAGCACTTTTCCACCTTCAAGGCACTCAGAGCGCTTTACATCAAGGAACCACTCACTCATACACCAGTGTACGCAGACACTGGGGGCAAGGTGGGGTACGTGTTTTGCCCAAGGACAGCATTCAACCTGTCAGCCAGTGGCTCTGACCACTCTACCAATGTTGTTTATGTCGAGAGTGGGATTTGAACCGCCAACTTTAGATCAGTGGACAGACAAGAAAGGGTGACACCTTTTCTAATATGTAGTGACGCCTCCCTCATTTCAACCAAAAGTGCAGGAACAGGAGTAGTCCTAAAAGCACCACTGCAGATTCTCAATGCTCTTGTCTGGGCTTTATCATAGTTTATCACCGCCCCATAAACAAAACAGCCATAGTCCAAAGACGACAGAATCATTGCTCTATATACAATTAGGGTTGTTAACCTTTGGCTACCTGACAAACTCAAAAGTAAATAACTTGTTATTTTGGGTTTTTTTTGTTTTTCAAATTGCTTGTTGTTAAAACATAATAAAGTTAACATTTTTATCTCTTAAAGGTCCTATATTACGCAAAACTGACTCATGTGAGCTTTAAGTCATGTTAGAAGGTTGTTACCTCCTCAAAAACATACATGGAGTTATGTTTTGTTTCATTGACACATGTTTGAGTAACCCTATATTATTAGTCTGTCTACATCGCCAAAGCAATGCTCAATGTTCCGTTCCACCTTGCGATGTCATGTAGTGATAGTTTTCAAGTTAACAGCCACCTTTTACCTTTTGTTCAGTAGAGGTTGGCAATTCCAGGGCTGAAAGTATCTAAATGATTCTGATGTATGGAGTTTAAAAACACAGTGGAGCACTTCCTGTGTTGTGTTTTCAGTTTTCATATGCAGGGTGTGTGTGTTAAACGTGTGAATGAAACAAAACACAACTCCGGGTATGTTTTTGATGAGGAAACAGCATTATAACAGACCAGAAAATAGTGTAATATGGGCCCTTTAACTGTATGTTACTGATCTTTAATCCACAAAACATGCTTTCACAAATATAGAACTTTATCAACAGGCAATTCCTATATTTTAGTCAAGTACAGCAACCGAGTCCATTGTGTCGATTCCTTCCTTTTTCCTTCAAAAGACGGCAAGTTTTGAGAAATGTGGTGGGCAGTAAACTTCCCCTTTGAGAGCACAGCTACTTACTGCACTCCAGAATACGGCGGGTCACACAGGCCAAAGCTCACCGCTCTTGGAACTCATTCTTTTTTACATCCACTTAAGTAGTGGGAGTGTGAAAACAAAAGCAGATCTATTTTGCAAAATTGACTTTTCAGAGCTCATTTACCCTCTTGAAGTTATATTTGGAGTGATTCATGCATGTTTGAGCAATCTTCAGTCGATTATTTCAAGATGCCATATTGCCGATTAACCCCCGTTTTCATCACCCCCAGCATGCTCCCACTGCTCTCTACATACTTCTTTCTCCAATTTAGTAGTAATTTTGGTACACATGAAAAAAAAATCCTCATCTCGCTAGTGTGATGTGCAGTTAACTCTGTGGACATTTGTTTTAGACGATTATTGTGATTTAAAATGTGCAAATCATTATTAACATAATGATCCACAGGTGTCATAGATTAACTATACAGCAGACACAAGCGCAATAGGTCTTCTTTAGGTTCGAACGAGCAGCAGCTGCATGAATTTCCCAAATCACACTTGAATCTAGTTTTAAGAGATAGCACTGCACATTTGCCTTCTCAGTTTTGCTCTGCTCCTCTTGCCCGTCCTCCACCCCCAGGCTCTGACCTGCTCCGTGGTCCAGCAGCAGTCTGCAGACCAACTGGTGCTCAGGGCTGTACCTCTGCTCCCTGGACTCGTAGGCCCAGAAGGCTGCGGTCATCAGGGGAGTCTCGAGGGCCGAGTTCACAGCGTCCACTTGGGCCCCATGGAGCAGGTACAGACCCACCAGCTCTGGAACCCCGAACCGTGCTGCTGTGTGGAGTGGTGTCACCTCATCATGGTTACTGCTCACTACGTTCACATTGGCTCCTGAAAGACAAAAGGTAACATTCAGAATATACAAGGCTACTTGTTCCTTGTGTTAAAATGTGTACCTTTATGGAGCTCAACAGTGACCAATCAGAGCAATATGATATGGAGCGGAGCTAGGCTAAATCTTACAAAGTGAAAATGTTGTGAAAATAGAGAATCCTACAAAATCCAGCCTTTGTGACCTTTGTAGGCCCCTGTCAGTTGAACACATAAATACATTGTCCTCTATGGGAGGATTCTTTCTGTGCCAGAGCTGCAGTACCTATGGAGCGACACTATTAGGGCTGATTTTTCCTAAAACGCCTGACTAAAATGACCCCCAATTCAAACTGAGTCTGTGTCTGAACCCTTTGGAGTACAGACAAATGGCTGGGTTCTCTGTGAAGCTAAGGCTCTGTAGTTTTGGCCTCTGTCTGATGTACTCTTATTATAAGTGGGAGCAAGCTCTGCGCAGATGAACATCAGATTTCAAATCCCACCAAGATATTGTTTTATTTTTTTGGGTCGTGACAGTTCCCATTTGAAAGCAGAAGCCATAATCAAAATTTAACCCCAGAATGGGGTTACAGCTTTCCTTTATGTTTCACATGTCTATGAGCTTGATAGTTCCCTTTCCCCAAATAGAAACATTATGTTACATTTTAAGGGGTTAAAGCCACTGCTCCCATCCCATCATTCTTAGTTTGTACATTTGTTGGTTATTGTACTGCAAAATAATGTTTGGAAGCATTTTGTTTTAACACATTACTAGAGAAAACTCTTACTAGTGAAATGTCTTAGTGTTTGATTTGAAATTTGATATAAGTAGCTTTAAGCTTTGCAGCCTAGGCAACCTGAATAAGGTGAAGGTGTTTTATATCTCTAGCGTACTTTACAATGAAAGTGGTAAAATTATTGCCTGGGATCCAGAATACACATTTCTTCAATACTTTACTAAGATGTGAATCTCCCCATTTTCAAATGGGTGTGGATTAGCCAATCAGGGACACACTTGTCTAGTCATATCGGAAAAAATAAAGGAAAAAAATATCACACGGGGCTGAAAAACATCACGGATTTCTGCAGAATCGATGAGCAAAGGGTGCTAGTCTGAGGTGAGATAAATTTGTAAATCATAGTTGACCAATGAGATCCCTCGTTTCACATGTGTCACTGAAAAAACGTCTCTGATTGCACGATCATGTTTGGCCGGGTTTGAGACGCAACGGGGGACGTGGGGACCAGACTGATATCAATCTGTATAAAAATACAGAGCGATATCATTCTGGATTTGCCAGGCAAGTAAAATCATGACATACATAAGTGATAGTTGACTACTAAATACCAGAAAACAGCCTATGCCTATATCTTGTTTAATGGGCATGTATCCGATTTTTTCCCATGTATTTGAGCAATATTGCAGCAGTACAGATATATTGTATATACAGCTCTTGAGGTCAAAATAAGTCTGGTCTAATTAAAAGCATGCTATTGTCTGATAATTAGGAAATGTTAGCATGCTAGTTGTCGTTAATCTTATGATGGCAAAACTCCGCTTTGGTCTCTGAGAGTTATGAGAAACTCATAATAATGAATAATTAGGATGCTTGGAATGAGGTAAATGAGAAACTTTAGACCACTGCAAACCATTTAAAATGAAATAGTTGTTTTTCATGTTTTTAGGACAGTAGAAATCAGGTACAGCGCCTTTAAAGAAGACTAATAATAATCTATGACACTGGTGGACTTATTTAGACAATTGCAGTATCTAAAACTGAGCTGACATTGGCGTGAACGTTATAACAGCAAAGAGCCGCACAGTTCTCAGCTGCACATCAGTAGCGAGTAGCAGATTTATATATTTTTTTTCATTTCTACTAATGACGCTGCCGAAGCATACGTGTATCACTGATCAAGAAAATAAAATTGGAGAATGAAGTAAGTACAGAGGGGGTAGATTGGAGCAATGATATCTTGAATACAGGAGAATCGAGATTAGTCAAACTAAATACAACTCCAAGAGGGTAAATGAGAAGGAAAAAAACTAAAACATGGTTAAAAGCTCATGGAAAAGTGTAATATTTTTGCATAATCGGTCTGCTTTAAGGTTGATTGACAGACAGGTGCTGACCATGGAGGAGGAGGTGTCTGGCGCAGGGCACAGATTGGGCAGTGATGCAGTAGTGCAGGGCAGTGTGGCCGCTCAGGGACAGAGCCTCCACCTTGGCTCCGTGCTCCAGCAGCAGGGACACACATTCGGGGTTGGATACCTCACACGCCACATGCAGAGGAGTCTTCCCGTTTGGCATCCGGTTCAGCGCTGCCCCCTCCTGTATGAGGAGCACAGCGCACTCCAGAGAGTTGTACATCACACACACGTGCAGAGCCATGGCCCAAGACTTCTCCAGCTTGTACCCTGGCAGCCAATACCCTGTAGGCAGAGACAAAGGCCCAAACACACATTTCAAAATACTCGCATTCAACAGAAAATTAAAACAATTAATAAATAAGCTTTCCCTGTGTAATTATTTTAAAGAAAACAGATATTGTGCTTGTGTCTGCTATATAGTTATAATCTATGACACCCATGGATCACGGATGTTGTAATTTGGACGTTTTAAATCTTAAACAACATAATAAAAGACACAAGTCCGCTGACTTCCGGGTTAGAAAACTGCAGTGCCCAATGGGAGCTGACGTCGCTGTAAATGTCATCACAACAAAGAGCCATGAAGCTGTTGGCCCCATAGCTGCACATTTTCATTTGCATCCAAATGACTATGTGATGCTGCCGAATACTACCAGTACGTGTATCACAGATTAAGAAATTAAAATTGGAGAATGAAGTACAAGTACAGAGCAGTGGGCGTATACCGTGGTGGTGAAAACAGGGGTAGATCGGAGCAATGACATCTTGAAAACAGGAGAATAAAGATTACCCAAACATAAATCACACCATAACATGGTTAAAAGCTCTGAAAAGTCGATTTTGCAGAATAGGTCCACATTAAAGGTCTTCCATGTAACTTTTCTGGTGGAGAGCTCTGCCACCTGCTGGTCTCTGTGGACCTGTTATTGCTTTGTCTGGAATGTTTCAAAGTGTGTCCTTAGTTATTGGCAATTTGAAAAGTGGAAGGATTTTTTTATTTTTTTTAATTTTTGGATCATGTTAAAGAAATTGTTCTGAAGGAGGGTCTCTAAAATAATGTTGTTGGTTCAATTTGGCCTTGTATTCCACTCTGGAGGATGCCACAACCTGAAGTACAACTGGAGTTTGGGGGATGGACAAGAGCCAGGTGAGTGTATTTATTACTGTCGACAAGGAGAGCATTGTTCATATTTTTACAGTGGGTCTAGGGTAGAGTGACCAGATCTTCAAAATCAAAAACTGGGACCCCAGTTGGGAAAAATTGTTATGTACTCGGTCCATTTGTGACTTATTCAAGACTTCTTTGTGAATCAGTATATAATCTGAGAGACTTGTCATTGCAAAATTGTCTTTGTGTTGTGGTAATTTTCAAGCATGTTTTTCAAGTTTTTTTCAAAAAAAAAAAAAGTGCATTGTCCACTTGAAAAGGCTTGAAAACAGCTTGGTAGTTGTTTTAGATACCAGAAAAATCAAATGTGTGACCGGTCTAAGCCCAAGCTGTAGGGTCATTTTTAGGAGTATCTTCTGAATGATCATTCAAAAGTGCTCAAGCGTTTGTCAAGTCCTCAAAATGTTGCCTATTACAGGGAGTTGAAACTCTGAAATTACAGACCTGCTGCTGTGGAGGAATAGCACCCTCTAGTGGGTCAACTATAGACGTGCGGATGTTGTTTCAAAACAAATGCGTGCAGGTTCTGCAGTCTATATTTTTACAGGAGATTGGGCTATTTTATTTAGGGTACTTTTCTGCATCATTATTTTAAATATAGGTTACCCTCTGTTGTACATACAGTCAAAGTACAGGTTACTAAGAATTATGTAATACATTCAATCTTAAAGGGCCTATATTACACACATTTTTTTCATCTATGTTATAATCCTCATCAAAAACATTCCTGGAGTTGGGTTTTGTTTCATTTCAGTCATTGAATGGTGTTAGAGGAACTGTGTTTTCTAAACTCCATACACCTTCTCTAGAATCATAGGGATAAGTTGCAGCCCTGAAATTGCCAAACTTTGAAGCTGTATCTATTGTTTTAGCTTTGTTGAAACTTCTTCACTCCTCTGTGCACCAGCAGATAGTCTACAGTATCTGTGGCAATCTCAACTGAACAAAAGGTAAAACAAAATTATTAAAAAAAAAAAAAAAGGCAACAACATAGGGTTAACTACTACTAAATGACATCAAAAGGTGATGAGCATTTTGAGCTTTGGAGACGTCGACATCTTAATAATGCAGGATTACTCAGACATGAGTGAATGAAACATAACGCTGTTACCTCCTCAAAAACATACCGGGAGTTGTGTTTGAACATGACTAAAAGCTCACAAGTCAATTTTGCATAATATAGGACCTTTAAATATGTCAAGCAAGTAGAATTATGACTTCAAATGCGGGCCACCATGTTAAAAGAAATCATGTCCCAACAACCTCACCCACATACAGAAACTGTAAACAGTAGCTGTTTACAGTTTCAGTGTAGTTCGCTCCCTTCAGATAGATTAACAATGTTGTAGTCGTTTCCCCTCGCCATTTACTCAACCAAAGTTGTATTTGGAGTGATTCGTGCATGTTTGAATGTTTGAGCAATCTTTAATTGCCTATTATGAAGAGGCCATTTTGCCAATCAATTCCCATTTTCACCACCACTGGCACACACCCACTGCTCTGTAGTCACTTTATCCTCCAGTTTTGGTGATGCATGTAGGATTTGGCAGCACTGCTTAGTCAATTTGGTACAAAAAAAAAACAAACCATCTGCTACTCGCTAGTGTGATGTGCAACTCTCCATAGGAGGGGCCGACATCATGCCACACTTTGTTGTGATGACGTTTACGATGTCAGCTCCCATTGGGCACGCAGTTTTCATGGAAGTCAGTGGAGTTGTTCTTTTATTAAGTTGTTTTAGATGAATATTACAATTTAAAATTTGTAAATTATAACAAAATAATCCACAGGTGTCATAGATTGTAACTATATAGCCGACACAAGCACAATATATCTTCTTAAAAGGACTGACCCTGTTTGTAGGAGGCCAGGAGCATATTGGGGTCGTCCACCTCCAGCACCGTGTCCATGTCCAGTCTGCCCGTGGCCAGGATCTGTTGCACCTGCCGCGCATCGTCTGCCTGCAGCGCCTCCAGGAAGCGTCTGTTCAGCTGCCGCTTCAGCTCCACCATGGCCCCGCGGACAGAGGCTCTGGGCCCCACGGGGAAAGGCTTGTCCCGCTCAGCTGCGAACGCCCTCCACACTGCTCCCACCACATATGCAGTCAGCGAGAGGAGCGCAGCCAAGAGAGGTCCTAACATGGCCCCAGCGGAGGGCCGGGGCTGCATGCATGCTTAGAGAGAGCAGGGTAGTGGAGCAATGAAAATACCCGGCTGTAACATGAGGGGGGTAAAAATAGATGTGTAAAAAATAGATGTTAGGCCTACTCCCATGAGGGGTCAGGGTGAGGGGCATCTAACTGCAAATGAACCTCAGAGGTGGGGACGTACATACAAAGAAAAATAGTCAGTTGGGACTGTCATACATTGGCTTTTATTTTATACAAAGTGCCTGTTTTCCATGTGTTTCCACTTTAAATGTAAATAGAACAATATGTTTTATCTGCAGTAATACTGAAACCAATACTTATACTTAACGGATTCTTCTATGTTTTGCTCTAATTTGTATGACCACTTACGACTGTAGCATGCATTTGCATGGGAGTATGCTCCAAATGTAAAAAAAATATATATTAGAGGTTGAAAGTGTATAATTTCTACCTACCTTTAGAGTAG
>KN471682.1:0-25270 GCA_000787095.1 Periophthalmodon schlosseri
TTAGTCCACTCCTCAAAGCAGTGCTGATGTGGGCTAACAGCTACCTGCGTGCCATGTTGATCTGAATATATGAGGTTGGTGTAAAAGACATGTTAAGCGTTTTATGGCTCACAATATTTTGACACTTTCAGCCAACACAAAAGAAGTCGACCTATAATATGCATTTTCTTTCCTTTGGCGCACACAATAGAAATTCATTTGGACATAGTCATGACCTTTTGCTAAGCTTCTTTCAAGTTGCAAATAGCTTTTTTTTTTCTTACAACTTTATGAAACCATAATTAGATTTTTTTTTTAAAGCATCATATATTATTCATATATTATTTTGGCCTCTGTTATGCCTTGAGAGATTTGTTTTTTTTCAGTGACATATGTGAAGCAAAGGAGTGCATTGGTCATCTATCATTTGCAAACAAAATTATATTTCTCTCATCTCAGATTAACAGAGTTTAGTGCTTCGCTCTTTGATCTACAATGTTTTTCAGCCCCATGTGACATTTTTTTCCCTTTCTTTTTCCCCAAAAGCAGCCATATTTATTTTGATGTAGCAGACTATGCATGTCCCTGGTTGGCTAAAAAGTTGTCAGGTTGCAATATGAGGCAGAAACATGGTAAGCTAACAGGTTTTGCTTGTAGGCGTTTAAGTAGAAAGTATAGGCTAACTTAGATGGACAGTGCTAGTAACAGTGTAAAAATACTATAGACTCTTGAATTTTTGTTCCAGGCTAAAGAATGTCTGGAGTGACAAATTTCTAACCTAAGGAAAAGTGGAGCATAACATCCCTTGTATTGACAGGGCGATATGAGAGAGAGCAGGCTGTGCGCTCTGCTGGAGAATCACTAAAGACAGCTTACATTTAACCACAGAGGGGCCGGAGGGGCTTACTTGACCCTCCATCGGAGACTCTGCCAGCTTTGGGCTGGGTGAACATGCATTTTGTTATGCTGCTAAGGTTAAATCTGCCTGCGTAATATTATAAAAGGGGTACATTACATTCAAATTGCATTAGATCCATTACATTGCATTAGTTGATAAGTCATGTAAGTCATATCTGTATTTTAATGGTCCATCAATGAAGATTATGTTTAGCTGTTACTTGCACTTTTATTTGGACTACTATTGCAATTGCTCTCACGGCTGGTTTTATCAACCTGGACTTCTACAACAATTTTACATCTAAAACTACTACTACTACTACTACTACTACTACTACTACTACTACTTTTACTGATCCCCAAGTAGCCAAAAGGTGACTTCAATTTTTGCTGTTTTGACACATAAAAATGAAATATACCACTGAAAGTTTTATGGTTAAACATATGAACCAGAGATAATAGTGATAATAGTCATCAGGGTGTTCACCTCAAGGGACAAAATTGTTATTGCGATATTGTGAGGAAGCAAACATTGTAGAAATGATAAAGAAGAGCCCTGGAGAGCTTTTAGCACTATCAAAGGGGATCAGAGTTATTAAAAATTAGCCCTGTTGCCATAGCAATTAACAATTCAAAACAAAATATAAAGTCCTCAAAATGGCACGTATAACTGAGAAGCTGAAAACCATGAATTGTTACATGTCATATTCTAAAAGATTAGGATTTACAATATGTTTAGCAACCACCATTTGACTGCCCTAAAACATCGTACCGAGTCACGACAGTTCCTTTCATTTATGGTACAGCTGCAAAAAAGAAAATGCATATAGCCTGCAATTTAGTGAGGGCTGGGCCATATGCCAAAACCATAGCATAATTTTGTAGGACACCATTTTGTCACACACTTTTTAATGAATTACTTTTGGAGGAAACTAACAATATCTGCTGCCTCTGAGAGTTCACACTTGGCTGTGTGATTGGTTAAATCTACCTGTCACTTACTCAGAGCATTACAGAGGATGACCAATACGGCGAGGGTGGGGAAAAGGGTCCGTGTCTGAGCAAAGAGCTGCATTCAATGGAGAATTACTGAATCTGCTATATCACCAAAACAGCATTCAGTTTTCACAGCCCTATGAAATTGCATTGGAATTGTTCACAACACTGCATATATAGCTAGATTCCATATATATACATCGGTTTATCCTACCATATTATCAGCCATCATCAGAAACATATAGGAACTGTAATGAAGTTATTGTACTGCTCAGTGGGGCCTCTGCACTGTGAATTTGCCCTGTATTGATATGTGAAGGGTGATTAATGTTACCGCCCACTTCATCTCGAGCCAATGAATCACTGTTACACTCCAATCTTGATAAGAGCCACAGAGAGAGAATCAATAAAAGCAAAGCAGAAAAGTATGTCTTGGGAGTCTGGCCATACTGATGAAAATGGACACGTTTTCTTGCATCCATCACAGTTGTAACTAATCAACCAGCTCTTTGAGTCAGCAATCAGCCTGTGCCACACTGCAAAGGCTTTAGACAGTTGATTTGGTAATTGAAGTCTGCACATTTGGTTCTTGTGTCGATATTTTTTCTCTTTCTCACTTGATTGGGATTTTGAAGGCTGATCAGAGCACTGTTGTATTCTTGATGTTAAAAATGCACTATGTAACAGTTCTGCTGGAGGGTACGGTATGCCACATGGTTGTCATGGAGATGTTGCTTGGATGTTCCACAGTATGGCATTAAACTTATATCTCTACAGACACAGGTACATGACTGCAACAGGCCAACTTACAGACTGCAGTGAGGCGACCCAGTTCATTGTAAAAATGCATGTTTTCCAAACAATAAAAAGTAAATAAATAAATGCAAGATAGATAAGTTTCATGTTATGTCACTGTGGAACATTCCAGGCTAAGGAATAACATCTTCATAGAGACAAGCAGGTAGTGGACCCCACACCAGAAAAGCTGCATAGTGCACCTTTAAAAAGCCTTCTTCCAGTTGTGGTCATTACTAAAACACTACATATGCCTTTTATATTGTAAGATTGCATTGTACATTGGAAAAGTATTAATTTTGAAAATGTACACGCCAATGTACTTACAATTCATAGTTAAACATTTATGTATTTTCTGGCCTTACTGTGAGCTGACATAAAGCGGCAAATTTAGTTTCACCTAAAATATTCCAAAATCTTTAAATTTGTTGCAAGATTTATCTTCATTTGAAAATAGTGTCCCCGTAAATTTACAATAGCATAGTGTATTTTCTTGAAAACGCTGCTATAATGTAAAGAATCTTTAATATTCCAAGGCCAAGGTAAGGTCTTTGAGCCTTACAATAAGTATTTGGTGTATGTTGATTTGAGAGTAAACCTTCATAAATTGAAATCCCAGCCCATATATGACAGTTTATGATGAGAGCTGACTGGAGCGTCTCTGCAGACCGGTTTGATCTGCATACTGTGGTTAATATAACATGCCGCTCGTGTGGATGTACGTTGAACATTATGACATGTTAAACAGAGCTTGGGCGCTTCTCATTTGTCTTTAATCTCACATGTGGCGGCTGCACAGAGCTGAGACTGAGGCAGGAGCCATGCTATTGATCCCACTGTTGTTCATGTGTTGTGTTTTAAGAGGATGGTACTTTATGGGCGGGCATTAAAAAAACAATTTACAGGATTACAAATGTTGCATACGGTTTACTGTTCTTCTGTGGGACTGCCTGACTTACTGCCTGATTGATGATGAGTTAGAAGCAATTTTTTTTTTCTTATGTGTTGTTGCTTCAGTCTTCATGCTGCTGTTATAGTGGGTTGTAAACAGAGTTGGGAAGTAATTGCATGTACCAAAAATAACTATACTACAGAGTACTAATTTTAAGCAACTGTATTCCAGGACAGTTACTCCAGCACTCACCGCTCTTGTGTTGAGTGGATGTTCAGTGATAAATAAATGCAGAATACACCGTGCAACAAATATAAGGCTGTTTTAATCCTATGCCACATTTTGTTTACATAATACACCAAAAAGATACAGGTATTCTGTCTTTTGTAATTAAACACATTTTATAGACTATACTTCCCATCATTGGCAGTAGAACAGTGTGTTCTAAGATGCCCGGTTTCTTCTCCTTATTATTGGGAGAACACATAAGGGCTCTGCAGTGATTGTTTGTTTGCGTTTATATGTCCCAGGTCTGAACATGGCATTTCTACTGACCCCATTAGAGCCCTTTTGGTTGCATGATGGCTGGTTTCTCTGGTGCTGGGATGTGGTGATGGACACACAGATGGTGCAGGGACTGCCTCACAGGCACATGACAAGTGTGGGATTTTTCCACAGTACTCCTACACTCGAGTCTGTCACTGTGTGTGTGGACTCTGTGAGCACTCTTCAGCAGCAGGCCTCTGTGCTGCATGCAGAGATGTAGCATGTGACAGGGCTAACAGCTCAACATTAGCACAAACTCGAAATGTCTGGACATTTTCTGGACATTTCAGATGAGCACTGAGCTTAACTAAGACAAATTGAAGTCTGCTTGAGTTTCATAAGACTTTGACTTTTCATGCAGTCTTCTCTCTCAAATCGTCTCCTGGTGTGCACATATTACGGGTGTCAAAAAATCCATATCCAGACACTCATGGGTACTTAAACCAGTATTGAAAATAGATACTAATTTCAACAACTATATATACTAAAAAAATCAATTTGAGAATGGTCTTGAGCATAAGACCGCATGGTTCTACTATCTATAATTTTATGTTGAAAACTACACTCAATTGCCTAATAGAAATTGTGTTTTTTGTTTTCATTGTGATATTGACTTTTGGTATGGAGATATGAAGACTTGTACTTATATTGAAATTTAGCATTCTGACAGCATTAGTATATATGGAGCATAGTCTAACACCAGAATTTTTTTTCATTTTTCAACCATCTCAATCTTTTGAGACTTGAAGATTGATACAAAGAGAGAAGCACCATTTGGCTGAAACATAAGATACTATGAATGTACTTCTGTGCCTATAAGCATCACAATACAAAACCAAATAGGACTGGCCTTTGAGACGACCACTGTCAGTTTTTCCATTAGTGAAATTTATGATGGTCCATAAACAGCTCCTGTGGTCCTGCTGGTGACATAGAGGTGTATTGTATGTATGAGAGGTTTCCTTCTGGTTTAAATATTCCCTCATTCTCTGCTTTGGTTTGCTGCTTAAGATTGCAATTTGTGTTGATTGTTTTAACATTTGGTAGTTTTACATGAGTCCATTATAACTGTCCTTATTTAAGCTTTTATTATGTAAATACTTTTTTATCCCAAAAGAGCTACTATGCTTAGCTTGTAGTAAGAGGTTTATTTTCTGTCATTATAATTCTGTAACAGCAGTAAAAGCCAAAGTTATTTTCTGCATCTTTGCCCCTGAGAGCACTAAAAGATGGAGTTTGTATCTTTGGCCCTTTGCTCAGAGTTTCTTTAGACTTTGGAGAGCTCTGATGTTAAATCCATAATTCACTCCTGGGAGTTTGTATCGTGCACTGGGAATGCCCTAGTAACCTGTCATCTGAAGAAAGGTCTCTATGGTCAAAACTGAAAAAAAATCACCTGTTCATTTTTGTTTTATAACTTTTCTAACATTGGGTTTTGTTGTTGATCCCTTTCAGATTACCAAGCAGCAGCTCCAGCAGACCAAGGACCGCTTCCAGGCCTTTCTCAATGGAGACACTCAAATAGTGGCTGACGAGGCATTCATCAACGCTGTGCAGAGTTATTCAGAGGTATGTTTAAGTTTAACTATACTGGACTAGACTCATTTTAAACTTGTATTTTTTTTTACTACTTTTACTGTTGCATCTTTCATTGGCATTATTGGAGACAATAAATAGCTTACTACTGTACAGTATTAAAGCTCAGCATTTTAATCAATTTTATTTGACCCTTTACCTTATCAAATATCAAATAAAAATGACTTTCAGTTTTTTACGTTCCTGAACATAAACAAGACAGTGCCAACACAATAACCACATACTTTAGCTGCTACAGGACTGGTTGTGGATCACTCGATTAAAAAGCCCCAAGCATGTCATTGATAATTAGAAATGACTTAATCCCGATCACAATTAAAATGTGATTAATTGCACAGCCCGATGTAGCCCGTTACACAGACATTATTTACTTTGCTGCTAAAAACCTAACCCAGCATGTTCAAAATGACTGGCCAGTTTCTCTGGGTGTATGGAGAGACTGAGGAGTGAAATGCTAAAGCACTATTCACAGCACAGACTATGAGTCAGAGCATGTGGCTGACACAACCATCGCTCTGTAACTTCACTTTCTTGATCCTAGATGAAAAGTCCATATTACTAATACATAGCCACCATATTCTACAAACCACCGAGCTGATATCCTCATGTGCTCGGGCTAAATCCACCAGGAATCCATTATTTTGCAGAAATGAAGTGTCAGGGGAAAGCCATCTGTAAATTACTTCCAGGGAATTAATTGCAGAATAACCTCCCTTCCATGCAGCTGCTAATCTGAATTATGAGTTTAATATATAGTGATTTTAATGTGGAATTTGATATTGTACATTTGTTTTATATGTAAAATTAAAAAGTAATGCCACTATAATACTTCTTCTATCTACACCTGAATCTTTCTCCATTGGCCAGTCACAATTAAAAAAAAAAAAAAAAAAAAGTGCGATATATTGCTACAGAGCATTAGCAGGGGAATCCCTGTAAAACATTTTTCTAAATGTTCAGTATTGTTTAAAGTATTATCTGCAATTAAAAAAGCTGAAGGTAGTCTATTTATAATTAGTCATTATAATGAGTCACGACCCACAACTACTCAAATCTTATTATAGCATAAAAAAAAACAACTTGTAGAAAGAAAAGGGAAGATTCAACCTTTTGTGACAGAAATGAGCTGCAATAAAACAACAGCTGAATGAAACACTTTAGTTCTTAGTTAGTCTATCTTTAATGAGTCATAGCAGTTGCCTATTCGACCCCCAACAGCTCAGATCTTATTGTACTATACAAAGTAAGTATGGTGACAGGCCTCTTTCGCCCACATTATGAGTACATTACCCTGACTCACTACTGCTCCTGTAATTACCTGCAGGTGTTCCTAAAGAGTGACCGCGTGGCCAAGATGGTGCAGAGCGGGGGCTTCTCTGCGGGTGATTTCAGGGAAGTGTTCAAGAGGCACATTGAGAAGCGTGTGCGCAGTCTGCCCGAGATAGACGGCCTGAGCAAAGAGACAGTGCTCAGCTCGTGGATGGCCAAGTTTGACACCATATACCGCGGAGACGAGGACCCTCGCAAAGCCCAGCAGCGCATGACCGCCAGTGCAGCCTCCGAGCTCATCCTCAGCAAGGACCAGCTGTACGAGATGTTCCAGAATATTCTCGGCATCAAAAAGTTTGAACACCAATTGCTGTACCAGGCCTGTCAGGTGAGAGACATAGTGGAGAGGAGTTCACACACCTGCTCTATAGACTATAATATAACATTACAATACAGACACAAGCCCGTCAGGTCAGAGTTGATTATAGAAAGTGTTGGGAAGTAACTAATTACATGTACCAAAAATACACATGTAGAAAATTTATTTAGTTCTGGTTATTATTCCTCTGATATTCAACAAGACTGTCTCTTAATATTTGCAGAGAAACCTGTAGATGGTCTTTTTTCCATTTCCTCTCAGCGCGTCTTGCCTGCCTGACCTCACACGTATTCTCTTTAAGCCAAGGCTGTGGGTTTGTGCGCTTTAGTCTTAATGGACCCACTGCATCCACAACCTCCGTGCAAGTATCATTGAAATGAGAGAGCAGACCATCCGGCGTGGTGTTTCGCCAGCCATCTCCATTCATAGTTTCAGATGCACTGAACGCACCAGAAAACAAAGAGGCAGTCATAGAGTTCAGTGTGCGCACTCTGCGTGCTGGGACACATGGACTAACCACACTTTGAGCTTTATAGAGAACAACATGGCAAAGTGCGTTTTGCAAATCTCCATCAAATTTACATCTAGACCAAAGGACAACATCAAGTCCAGGGTGTGTACTTTTGTACCAGACACTGACTGGATTAAGTTAAATGACAACGTCTTTTGTCAAAGGTCTGGATTCACAACAGACATTAATGTTATAATCCCCGACAATCAAAAAGTGGTCATAGCACAGTAATAGGCCTGTCAGGAGATCTGTGAAGTCCTGAATAAAATCTTTATTGAACTTTGGATACACCAAAATGCATAGGACCAGGGTATCAAGGTTTACTGTGAAAGTCTGAGTCTATCAGAACCTGCCTACAAATGTAGCTGGATTTGTACACTGTTGTCAGCCCCCCCCACCTCTGCCAGCAAGCCGAGGAGAGGAGATAACAGTAGATAGAAACAGTCAGGTGGTAAAGGTTCTAGGAATGGGGAAGACTCCATTCCTAGGAAGACTGGGTTGGAACCATGTCTCTGTGAGCAACATAAAATCTAGTGAATTCAAGAGAAATGTTTTATTAGCTAGTGATCCAGCATTCAAAAGCCCCAAGCGGAGAGTCAGATCCTCAGAATCCCGTGTAGAGCTATGGTGCAGCGACCGGAGGCATCTCAAATCCACACCACGGCATTTGGCTAAATGATTGTGCAGCGGCACTACCAGAGGCAAGTGACACAGGCCGGTGTCTAGGCGTGCGGGGCTCGCAGGCTGGATCCACCATTATCTGTGTGATCTTTGAAGTGCTAGGTCTCAAGGAGCAGTAAGGAGAAATAATTCCAGGATTGGCCCTCCAATAAACTTTTACTCTCACTAAAATGTCTCTGTGTTTTCTGCGCTTTCTGTCCCGCTTCCTCCATAAGGAGACAGGTGAGCGCAGCAGGTAGGCCAGGACCTATGCCAAGTGAGGAGGGAATCTGGATGCTTGATCCTCAAAATAGTGATTAAGAAACCATTCATGAGATCCCTTTAGATTAATAAGTGCCTGGTGATTGTAGACTAGCAGTCCAGAGATAGCTTGGCACAAAATACAAAGCAATGCCACAGCAATTAACAGTTTAAGCAGAGCAGGTGACTGCGGGTACACACTGGTGCCATCTTGCCTTTACAGTGTCTATTCTGTGTAGTACCCAACATGGGCAGGTTGATTTAAAATTTACAGGGCTACACAGTCAGTTCAATGATTTCCTTTAAGATAAAACTTGTTTTATGTTTCCAGGCCATCAATACTTGATTAGATAGTGGCCTGTGTTAAGATTGTGGGGAGACATTTAAGTGCACATGTGGAACAGTGCTATCTTTCCCTTATTGTCTTTACTGCAGTGGTTATAGCAGCAGTAATGGCTTTTCTCTTCAGGAGCTGGATTAAAAGTTTAATCACAGCAGGGTAGGAAAGGAGCCTTTCTCCAAATTTGCATGGACTAGTCATTCCAAGTATGACGACAATGGCACTATTTTGCCTTTTTATAGCTCCACAGACCTGCAATTCAATCAAACACTCCAGTTGTAATGTTAAAATGTAAATACTCCATCTGCCTCTAAATGCAGATGCTTCTTAGGGCTAGTCTGCACAAACAAAGCTCTCCACCGCAGACTTACCAAGAAAACAAAGAATTTTATGTTTTAGCAAGTGGTGTGAGACCTATTTTTCATAACATTATAAAAAGAGCATATTTCTTGAGTTGTTGTTGTTGGATGTTTAGTCTTGTTTTATTTTTTCTAGCAGCAGATTTTCTTTGAGGTCAGAAATAATCAAGAGAAAATGCTACTAGTAACTTCCTTTCACACTTCCCACACTAAACATGGAGACACAGCTAAAGAATGGCCAACTAAACAAACAGTTGTAAAACATATGCACTTTTGTAGCCGGCTGCCTCTGATCATGTTGTAAGAAGTCGATTTGTACATTGACTGGAGCAGCCTCCATATTGTGAATGTACAAGGCTCAGTGAAAGCAGCAGAGCACAGCAGCACGGCTCGCAGTGGCTGGGATTTTGATGAAAGCTTTCCAGGGATTGGCTAAGAATCAGAGCTCATGTTTTTGAGCATGGATTTACATTTATGCAGTAAATGGCAAAAGGGAAGAGAAAAGCAAGAGTCTCTCATGTCAAAGTAAAAACTGAGAGGAAAGGTCAAACTGGTGGGACTGTATTAACCAGCCTCTGGACTCCCTGATGAATACCATGAAACTAACTGTTTTTTTAGCTGAACTGTGCTTGATTGGATTGTTTCACAGTATGGTGTAATCATAATCTTTTTATTTGGTTACAGGCATTTTTATTGCCAAAAATACTTGAAGGTTTCAGACCCTCAGTTCAGAGGTTTCAGATCTAAAAACGTACATAATGTCCTTTTAATTACTTGGCACAAACTATTCAAAACCTGGTACATATTACATTAGCAACCCAGGTTATTTGTGGTAAAAAAATAAAAATAAAACAAAAATACTATGACAAATTGCAATACAATGAGGCTAAATATAGACTAGGACTTGAATTTGATTTGTATTGCAAAACATAATTTCAAATCATATCATTCTATTACTGATATACAGTTTCTTCAATAAAATCCCAAATGCAAGTTATTTAAACTAAATTGGCAGATTAAATTACCTGGGCTGGTGTAGGTATCATCATCGGATTCAGACTCCCCCCAAACACACAGTAAAGTGCTGTCTGTGGGGCTCAGACTGAATGCATGCTCAAATCAGCTTTCCTCCGGCGCATTGAAAAAGAGCCCCTCTCTTCCACTTTAATTTGTCTTGTCAGCAACTGTTACTTGGGAAATGAGGCTTGAGCCCTTCCTGGTTTAGCCCTTAGCTGATATAATTGTGTAATGGAGCCCCTTCACTGCACACAGGATTGGGAGAGGAGGACCATATTTATGCCTGCCCAGCCACGTCCAAGCAAAAATAGGCAATCGTGCTTAAAATGCAGACGAATGCCAGACAGCACAATGAGCTCTGAAATCTGATGTACATGTAAAAGTTGAAAATAATACTAAACCCACAGGTAAAACTGAATTATTCTCAACAATTATATAGCAAGGAAGAGCCACACTGGGAATAGAAATCTCTTCCAAAAGCACCCTCGTCAAGCGGCAACAGTAGAAATTGCACGGCAGTTACAATCAGCACACTGTCACATTCTCACAAAATGTGTTAAGAAATTAAAAGCTATTGTATCTTATTTTTTCAGCACAAAACCAAGAGTAAGCTCAAAATTAAACAATCTTATTTATTAAAAAAAAAATCTCAGCTTTGAAAGCTGACCCCCCCGCCCCCTTTTTAACTGATCCTGTTCTATTGCAGGATAGGGCCAGATGCTCACTCCAACCACAATGAGTTTTTTGCATGGATTTTTGAGGTGTTTGTGCTAAAATAATAATATGATTAGAAATATTGTTAAGAACAGTCATTTTGTAACATCCCAAAAAGGAACATTTTCAGATCCCAGAATGCTTCAGATCACAGAAGCACATGCCCTAATTAGCATGTTGTGCTTGTGGATACAACTAAAGCATTTAAAACAGAGACATCAGACGCACATTGCCGCTCTAAATATAGCACAGATGTTGAAATCCCAGCCCTCATCTAGTTTTAAGCCATGCCCACTCAGCCTGTCTTTGTTTTCTACCTCATTCCAGCTAGCTGCTAATGTCCCAGTGGCTTTCAGGATCCAGCCATGAGCCGCGCCGTTAACTAGCGCCATGTTTGTGGGTTGTCACCTTTAACCTGCTGTCAGTTTGGCTAGCAGTGAGCCTGTGTCACCTTTATTTAGCCGCTGGGCCGCTGTCCACTTCGGTTAAAGTAAAACTCTCATATGTCCGCTCATTGAAGTTTTGAGTGACCTTTTTCAGTTGTTGTTCATCCTCGTAAGGGAGTTAGAAGGGAAGGTTATTCAGGCCTTAACAGCATTCGAAAACATGAAAAGTGCTGTATTATGTATAGACGCAACTAACAATGGTATTTGGAATTTTGACCTTGTAAATTAATGATACGAATGCCAGAAAATGTCTTGAAAGGTATAGATCAAATACAGAAGGTAATAAAACTGCATGAATATCAAATGAGACAAATTATATCAATCATACTTTGATATTTGATATTGTGAACAGGTCTCTCCACATTATTACAACAACTTTTCATTGAATATATTAGCTTATCACCACTGCTGTCTCACACCCATGTCATCAGCATTAAGTAACACAGGGGCAACAACAGCAGGGTCCCGCCCCTCCCCCCTTTACACTATCTGCTCACTTCCCCCATCTTCCTATAAGCGGTAACATCCAAAACTGCAGTGTCAGGCCCAAAGTGCTGGGTTTCCGGGCAGGACATTGACATGTCTTTGGAGATTCAGATGTCACAAACTCTGCAGCGCGATCTTGCCCACGGTATTATTTTTTGGAGGAGTGTTTTGACAGTTGGTAGAGTTTCACTATAGCAGCAGGGGAAAAAGGTCAACTTAACCACATACTCATAGCAAGAACACAATCAGTCACAGTTATGGCCAGGGTGAATCTGCTTTTTATGGTGTGAGACAGGACTAAATGGGACATAAAAGATGGTTGTAAGACCTCCCTCGTGAAGATGCTCTGTGCTGTTTGTGTGTCACTGTGTGGTGCGGTTGTGTAGGAAGAGCTCAAGAGCCTGTATTGTGTTGCAGCTGGTGGCAAAGTCACATTATGTGCTCTACTAAACAGGAACTCTGAGCTGAGGAGCAGAGCGGCCGACGGAGCACTGGCCACCACTGGTTACAATAGCAGGCTTTAACTAACACAGGCCTGCTTTGAAAGTGACAATCAAACATCACTCTAAAGTGCAGACACAATAAGACAGCAAAATCAAGTACATAAAAGGGAAACAAATTAATGCAGTTTTCCCCATCAATAAATATGTTATGTCGCCTCTCATTGTCTAATTTTCTCTTGTTTCTCTGATTTACCAAATTAAGTTGAACAGATGCATACTGCAAGACTACTTTTTGGCCTCCTGCCGTATTCGTACAATGTTATTAAAAAAAACATAAATAAAACTGGATGTTGAAAGTTTGCCTGAAATGTTTTACACTTTGACATTAAACTTGTCTTACATTTTTTATTACACTTTTTTTTATGGCTGTGAGTGGGCTTGCCAAGATCTTACCTGTAACTTGACCTAGTGTTGTCACCTGCTTGTCTCCATGGGGATAGATAGGTTTAATGTTACTGTGATAGTATAGTAAATTTGAAAGCCATAAATGTGATTATTTGCCCCATAGAGATGGCCAAAGTAAATCCTTTGCCTCAGCAAGCAGTGATTTAGATATGGTTTTGCCATGCATTCTTGCCAAGAAAAACTGGCTTGTAACTCCCTGTGGCTTAATATTTACAGTTCAAATAAATAAACACTTGCTTAAGGGACTGCACTTGATTTTTCCATGTAATAAGTAAAAGCTCTTGAGCTGCTGTAAAAGCAGCTCAAGAGTCAAAATGAGAAAACTATAATGTTTGTATCTAATTATAAAGCATTTTTAACATGTGAACCAGGAAGTAACTCTGCCTGGTGAGCTGTCAGTTTTTTTAAGATGCCTTTAAATAAAGTTATTTTGAATTTTAAAGTTATTATTTTAAAGTTATTATTTTAAAGTTATTTTGAATTTTAGAAAAAAAAAATTGTAGATACAAAATGAAAAAGCTGAACATTTAAATGATATCTATTATCTGGTAGTATTCAGATGGATGAATACCTTCACTGATCATGTATGGCCTACTCGCTTATTGTTCCTGTGTCTTTTTGACCCTCTGTGCACCCCCTCCCCTCTGCTAACAGCTGCCCCGTGACTTCTGCTCACTCCCCTTTAAAAGGATCTTTGAAAGGGGCAGAGAATCAATATGATAAATCCAGAAGGACAGGCCATTTTAATGTAATCAAAGTGGGTAAAGTACCACAAAGCCAAAAGCCAATGAGAGGTCAGCACTGGCTCCTTTCCCAGTGTCAAAAACTATTAACGATTTAGACAAAAAAACAGGCAAACAATCAGTCCTTGATATTTGGACATTTTATAACCAAGGATATTTTTTTTGTTGGAAAATCTGAATAGAAAGGTCAAATGAACAAAGGTCAAATGAATATTATTTTTGTGCGTTAGTTGTCATTGTGAATAACCTTGTAAAAGTGAAATCAGGAAACGCTGAAATGCAAGCCTTCATTCCTCTCACTTTCAGTGCTATTCAGATATAAAACCAAGGACTTACTGTTGGTGTATTATACAGCACAGCTCAAAAATGAATTCTGGGTCCAAAAAACTTATTCATGTGTTTCAGTCTTTCATATGCAACATTTTGAGGACTTTTTCTCAGATAAATAGAAGATATAATATTTTGGTTTTAAATGTTAATCACTATGGAAACAGTCCTAATTTATCATTCCGGACCCATGGATAATTATAGTAGCAATGTAACTAGGAATATTATTGCTATTATAACTTTCATTACCATTGCTTTTATAGGTGTAATAAAACAAGAAGCCGAAAGCAGAGAAAGACATCATGGTTCTGTTCTGTTTGCTTGTGTCAGCTAATATAAAACTCTCATTCATTATTGATGTGTCAGAGGGGGCCTGGATTTCTCTGCGGGGCAAAAACTAGGCTAACTGATGTCATATGTCTCCTCATGAGATACTACTCTGCCCAACATCAGCTGCCTATTTACACTGGGGCCACATCTAGTATATATATACAAGTATATATTATATATAAGTTTGTTGTCAAATGTAAATAACAGTAAACCAATTCAAATGGTGAATTGCATGTCTGACAAAGATTCAAAGAGCGATTATTCAAACATTTTGTCATGCACTATATTATCTCTGTATCATCCATAAAACACACAAGCCAGTGAGTGGTCTTTGTGTGTGTCCTCAGCCTGGACGCACAATAGTATACGGATAGGCAAATAGGATAGGCATATAGGACTGTCAAAAAAATGTATACCCAGATGTGATGTATACTCATTTGAGCAGGTAACGATACTGAAAAAAATACATAGATTGGATAAAATTGAACCTTGAATAGTTTCAAATGCACTAGATCTATATCAGATGTGGTAAACTAATAGTTTGTGTTGAAAATTACACTCTTTTGTCTCAACTAAAAAAGGTGTTTTTAAAATCATTGCTAACCAATTTTAGTAACGTGACATTATAAGAACATATAGTATAAAACAATGCAACATCATATGCTAATGTTAGAATGCTTGGAGGCAAATGGTTTGACTTTTTGAGCTGAGTGAAATCAACTTCAGTGCATTGGTCCATTGGTCTCTATGGTGATGGTCCCTGTGAGGCTGTCATGTGCACTGCCACACCAGGCTGCCATGATTACAGCTTTCAACAAACCATTTTAGCTTTCATGAATGCATTTTCAATGACAAAATCAGGGCTTGTTTTTGCAATCACATTTTCTTTTTTCCAGCTCATTAAAAAAAATAGTTTAGTGTTTTCAGTATTGTAGGTATTGTACTAAACTCTTAAATGCTACCAGACGTTGACACAAATGAAAAAGCCAGTCATGTCACTCAAGTCAGTCAAGCTAGCCAATCTTCCTATATAAAGTATGTGATTATTAAAGCAGTAGGTATAAGATGCAATACAGACTATATATCAGTTGGTGTATTTGCATGTGAATTTGGCATTCAGGCTGGGTTATACATCAACCATGTGATAAATGCATTGAATTATTAATCTACCATAACCTGTTTATTATGTCATATTTTGTGTTATATAATCTTTATGAATAATCTAAATATACCGCTGATTGTAATTGGCTTGATCACCTATACCAACATAATGAGATAGGAACCACATGTTCAAAGTGGTTTCACAAACAAACAGTCAGAATTAGAATATTGAGCACACATAAATATTACTAAAGCATATATAAACAGTTTCACACTGTATCATTGAGGCATGTCCTGGTTTGAGCCCAATGAGTTCTGAAGTAGACTTGCTTTGGTCCTATTCTAGTCCTGGTTTATTCCTGGTCCAGTCCAGGCTTAGTTCCGGGTTTAGTCCTGATTCAGTTTAGTGGCAATTTTAATGTGGCATGTGTCAGTGTTGCCACAATGTGAACATTTTAAACTCAGTTTTCATACTAAGAAATGTATCCATCTTGTGTATACATCTCCCACATGTTAGTGCCATATGAACCATCTCGCACTCTGAGGACTTCAGGGAGCAGCCTCCTGCTGGTGCCCAGAGTCAGGACTAAACATGAGGAATCAGCGTTTCAGTTTTATGCAGCTAAAACCTGGAACAGTCTTCCTGAAGAAGTGAAACAGACCTCTACTTTGACAATGTTTAAATCCAGACTCAAAATGGTTCTGTTAAGCTGTGCATATGAAAGGTTTTTATTCTGCATTCTTCTCTTTTAATGTTGAATAATAATGTTGAATAATGATGATTATTTATGATTATTTATGTTTTGATTTGTTGTATTGTGATTTTAATGTCTTTCTTATTCTGTAAAGCACTTTGAATGACTTTGTGTACAAATTGTGTTATACAAATAAACTTGCCTTGCCTAAAGAGTTGTAATTAACGCCAGGAGACTCTGGATGTATTGTCCATTCAAGTCTAGCCATGCTTCTATTGTAGGAAGTATTAAATATAGCGTCTGATGATGTACGTCAACAATCAACAAACAAATGTCAAAAAGGACAGATTTTTCACTTTCCTAATGCATTCCTAGCATCATAATTATTCACTGTGATGAGATTATAATGAGTTTTCAGAGGCTAGCCACAGTTTTACAGTTAGGGCAATGCTAACAAACATTAACATGCTTAGCATGCTAACAGCACACTTCCTGATTCTTGGAGGATAAAGAAATACTTTATAAGTAGATGCAGACAGCACACATCGGTCTCATTTGTACTGCTGTACTGTAAAAAAAAACAAAAAAAACTTTTGCTGGACTATATAGAAAGAAATCAACAACGGCCGCTTTAATGCACCCTTTAGCGTTTGTGTGATGCTGAATACCTCCACACCTCTGCCGTGTCATGTGACCTCACTGACCTCTTCCTTTGTGTTTTTCAGTTGGATAACCTGGATGAGCAGGCTGCACAGATCCGCAGAGAGCTGGACGGGCGTCTTCAGATGGCAGACCAGATTGCCAGAGTGAGTCAGACTCTGCAGGACACTCTTCAGATTCCCTTTAATAAGCCCTGTTGTATAGTTGGTAGTATGTTACTAATATGGTGATACTTGGTGTTGGTAGCCTACTGCGAGTGGCCACCCACTCACTTACTCTCTTCCAAATGGGACACATTCCTACTCTGGCTGTGTATCACAATCTCTCAGTTTTGCCCTTATATTTTGAATGCTTTTTAATAACTTTACCTATATCCCATTAGGACTATTGATCTGTCTGTTTTTTTTTCATTTTTTTTTCATTTTTGACTACCTGCACTGCAAACAATACCATTTTCTGTACCTATTTCTGTATAAATCTCTAGAACAACAAAACAGAACACTCATGCTCTTTAATTTGATTCAGTATTGTTTCTTTGATGGAAAACTATAGATTGTATCATTCATTTGTGGTTGTCATACTTCTTTCTATAGTGGTCTGGCTAGAATACTTACAAGTCTTTAATTTCTTCATTCATTTTGTTACCAGGGTGGCAAGTTCCCTAAGTTTGTGTCCAAAGAGATGGAGGCCATGTATATCGAGGAGCTGAAGTCATCCGTGAACCAGCTAATGGCCAATTTGGAGAGCATGCCCGTGTCGAAAGGAGGGGAATTCAAACTGCAGAAGCTGAAGCGGGGACACAATACCTCCATCATCGACATGGGCCAGGAGGACGAGAACACACTGTCCAAGTCTGACGTGGTGCTGTCCTTCACACTTGAGGTATGCACATGTCCAATCAGGAACTTTATTTCAACTGGCCCATTCTGGTAGATTCTGTCAAACTACTTTTCAACAACTTTACACCAAGAAGTTGGTACAGAAGCTGTCTTAAAATATGAATACTGGCATTTCAGAATAAAAATAAAAAGTCATACTTCTATACTATACTAAAGTCCACTGTTGGAGGGTCCGTCACCTGCTTGTCTTCATGAAGACAAGACCTCTTGAGTGGCAACCGCACTCACAGATAGATTGCACATGTTTTTTGCAATAAAAACACCTGAAATTAAATAAACACCAGATATATGAGTTTAATACCATATAGTGGAACATTCCAGGCAAACCAATAACATCTCCATGGAGACAAGCCCCCCCAACATTCACATAGACAATACAATATATCTTTTCAGATGAACATGTATGACCTCACTGTCAAGGGTTATGTCATTAATATATGGAAATAGGCTTTCTTCTGCAGGCTATTATTGCTCAACTTCAGAGTGTGTCCATAAAGCCCATACATTCCACCACTATAACAGCTAGACTTAGTTCTAAGAGCAGATATGAAACCAGTCGCGGCCCTTTTAACCCGCTCCTTTAATGTGAATGTGAGTCATCCTATTATCAGCTCATCATCGAGGTGCTATCACCAGTGAAAGAGGAGCGGTCGCACCTCCATTTATGATGCTGTGTGAATCCACAGTCGTACTGTTCTGTGCCTGTGACGCTGATTATGGACTCAAATACACCATAATAAAAGCCAGTCAAATATTTGCACAATATCACCAGACCAAAAACAACAAAGTATTCTGTCTGTATTCTGTTAAATGACTAACCCTGTAGTTTAGACCTATCTCCTAGAGTTATATGGGATTCTTGTGTTTAGTAGTTAAATATTGAAACAGAAAGAGTCCTATTGAAACATACACTGCAAATCTAATCAGAATTGCAATGTTTGTCAAAAAAATCAGAATAGACAATTTTTTAAATCATTGTTCAGCCCTACAAAACTAATAAAAAAAATATGAACAAACTTCTAGCTGTCAGATAACCATAACAGGTCTTGTTGCGGTTACTATATAGAATAATTAACCTCTTATGTTAATTAATTGTTCATTAAAACACCATGATGATATAACTGTTAATGACACTGTACATATACACACCTTAAACTAATCAGCTTAATGCCCGCTGGCCAATCTTGCTAATACTTAATATTGCATGTCACTCACTCACTCATATTATCTGCCTCCAGCGGAAAACATTTCATTCTTGTGGGTATTAAATGGTGCCTGTGTAAAACGTATACCCTGTAAATGTCCGTAGCCTGATGCCCTGATCTGCTATGTGGACTCTAATTCATACTTCGTGTTTTTCAGTGTTACAGCAACTAATAGGTTGCCTTAATAATAGCCTAAGTTTAATCTAAATGAGATACATAAATGAACTGAAATGAAATGAACTACACATTTCACTATGGTCAGTTTACTTCTTCCCCTGTGCAAGTCTTATCAAGTTTACATATTCAGTTTTAACAGATCTGCTTCTGCTCTCCTGAAGGACAAACATATTGACCACACATTTTACTATTCCCTCTAAAATTGACAGCAGCCCCATGTGATGTGTAGTGTTTTAAAAAGTCTCAACCACTGTCATAGTAGAATTTCAGCAAAATTATTAATAGTGCAGAGTGCTGCTATGGCAATCATTCATGTATGGGGAACGAGCGAGTTGAGTGGGTGTCATTTTTACAGCAAGTGTGACTCAAACATGTCCCGACTTTATATACACTGTTCTGTCTGTTACTACCACAGTCATAACACAAACCTCTCTAACTATCCAGGAATGGTTCAAGTGAATATTTTCTGCATCAATCAAATGAGTATTTAGTTTTGATACTAGCTTTAGTATGGAGGGTATTCGAGTATCAGTGTTGTTAAACCCAACTTTGCTATCAACTGCATCCCACCTCATGCCCAAAGCTGTCGGAATAAGCTGCCGCAGCAAAGGTTAAGCAGTGGAAAATGAATGGATTTGACATGACATGCTGCTGGTGAGTCACTGCTTGTGGCTGTGTGTGCTTGCAGGTGGTGATCATGGAAGTACAAGGGCTCAAGTCACTGGCCCCGAACCGCATTGTGTACTGTACCATGGAGGTGGAGGGAGGAGAAAAGCTCCAGACCGACCAGGCCGAAGCATCCAAGCCCACGTAAGCCATAAACTGTTAAGCATCTTACACCAGCCTACGAACTGTAATCAACTGCAATAGGACCAACCACAGTCAAATCATTCACTTTTAAACTCATAAGCTGAATCATTTCTATATTCTACCAATTGACGTATTACCTTACCCTTACAATAAAACAGGTCCTAAGCAGTTCAAAGCCTACAAATAAAGTTTTGCATTGGCAGAAAAGGCAAATTAAAATGCAAATCACTACATTCTTGTAATTTTCACTATTGGATTTGGGGACCTCAGAAAATAATCGCCAAAAGGACAGAACATTGTTGAAACTGAAAGTCCAAAGATTGAACCTTGAAGACAAGATTTTCTGTTCAAAATGAAAATGTAACTTTTCAAAGGTTCATTTTTTTGTCCAATTCAACAGCTATCTCTCATCTCTTCTGTTTAGATGACCTTGGGTTCCTGGGTTTCTCTCTGCCTCCTGCACAGTTCAATGTTCTTTCTGTATCAAATATTTTTAAAATACCTGCGATCAAAATGTTAATTGCCAGAGTTGTCAATCGATTATCAGGTCAAGGTAGTAACAGTGGCTATTGCTAAAATGCCCTTCAACATCATTATGAATCAAACAGCTATTACTCCTGCTATTACTTCATTAATTCAAACCTCATATTTCAGAGAGCCTCAGATGTGAATGAGAAAGGGATTATATATAAACAAAAAGAGGCTTTGTGTGTAGGTGGAAATTGCATGTGCACAAGAGCAGCACAACAGTTACATATAGCATTTCTATCACCAAAACATAACAAACAACAAATAAAAGATTTCAAATGCTTGGATTTTTTCTTATATTGTCAGTAATTGTGTGTAATTTGACCTGGTTGAGCTTCAATATCATTTAGAGGAAGACTTGTAGTTGCACAGCGATGTCAGGTCTATTAATAGAGCCTAGATTGATCCACAAGGTCACCTTCATAGTGGTACAATGGCTCCCTTCAGCTGCTGCTCGGGATGTGGGAACTGCAGTGTCCGGGCTTTGCATTCATCACAATTACAAAAACACCACACGGCATTTCGACACAATGGGAGGAGAGGAGAGAAAGACGTGTACAGTGTATATATTTCCTTGTTAGTATCTTATTTTTTGACAATCGCACCATTTAAGCATTTCCTTTTTTTAGGGTAGCCATATGAAACCACCGCTCTGTTGATCCATTTAGGGTTAGGCTTATTGCAAAGTTTTGGTTTACATCCTGATTCAGCCTTCTTTATTTAAGGCTTAAGATTGAGTAGCCTTGTGACTCTCTGGCTACACGTTTAACAATCAATACAAGTGCATCTAGTCCCTTACCAGACAGAACGGTTAAATGAAAGTAAAATGAAAAGCAGATGTAATCATACTTGTGAAACTCCATATCTTTTGCACACTTTTCTTTTATAATGGGCAATTAAAAATTCAACATGCAACTTGTTCACAATCTTTATCATACTCATTTGCTGCTGGCAATTGAATATTTGTTCATCTTCGTCTGCTATGTTGTTATGCTATGTCTGTGTAATATTATTATGCTGATCTGCTTTTTCACATTCAAGGTCCAGTTTCACAAGAATAAAGAAAAAATATATGTAAGGGTTATGCTATTCCAAGTGACACAATAAGCAAACCAGTGGGAGGTAAAGGGGACCTATTATGTATTGTATAATCTAATCAAGAACAGGTATACAGCAAAACCATGTTTAATGAATGTTATATCATCTTTTCCTTATATTACTTCTGTCCAATTTGCTCATTTCAATAGGTTTTATAAAGGCTGTTTTAACAAATAAAAAGCCTGTCACCTTACGTAACTAAACAGAACAAGCCTGACTTTGCAAAGTTAATTTTAGGACTTCTGCCGTTTCTTGTTTTTCTCTTTTCTCCAGCTGACACACTCAATAAATTTTGCTGATAGGATGAGGACTCTTTTATAGAGAAATCATGCAGGTTTAAGAAATGTCTAGATTATAAATAGAAGGGAGAAGGGACAGTGCTATTATTCGTTGTCTCATCCTGCTTCTTCTGCTGCAGTGTCCCTTTGTGTTTCATGAACTACATAAATGTATTATATCTCTCCTGCAATGTGAACTGCAATCCCAGTGGTGCCTAATGTGTCAGCTGTTGTTGTGTGTTAGTGTCTAGTCCTCTCTGCACCTGCACCATTTGAATTTATGGCCGTACTGAAAACATTCTATGATGTCATGGAAGCTTTACTCATGAGATTGTGTGTTGTGTGTTTCAGCTGGGGCACACAGGGGGACTTCACCACCACACACCCGCTGCCTGCCGTCAAGGTGAAGCTGTTTACGGAGAGCACCGGCGTGCTGGCGCTGGAGGACAAGGAGCTGGGCAGGGTGACGCTCCCTCTCTCTGTTTTATACACCTGTTTACAGCATACATAGTCAATACAGCAGCTGCACATAAAACATTAGCACTTGTCAGTCCAATACAAGGCTAAAGTGCTTCTCACAACTAACACAAAATCATGGTTTGAGTCCTGCTATAAAAATAGTTCATAATCTCTCAGCGCAGACACCAGAGGGGACAGCAGTGCTCTATTTGTCCCCCAGGCCTTAGGCAAACATTTGTCCATGTTTATTCTCAGAAAGTTTTCTGTTCTGTTGTTGTCATAAGTGTGTAACTAGAGGTCTGTATTGGAAAGAACCTGGTAATATGGCAATATAAACTATTGATAGGTTATCAAAACTCACTTGCAATAATGATAATGATGATCATGGCAGACAAAGTGGTGATCAAAGACCATTTGGGGTCTTCTCTGTTAACTGGCGCTCTGGCTTTATATGCCCCTCATACCTGAAAGATAGAAGAAATGAGAACAAGAAAACAGAGTCAGAGGGCTTGTAAACAAGAAGAAGGAGAGGAAATGCAGGAGCGTCCGTAACCAGACCATAGAGTGGATCACCCTATTTTGGGGCGGTCTAATTATGTGTCTCTCAAATGCGAAAGATATCACCTCTTGAATATTCTCGGAACATTCAGAACAAAATCTTTAACTTTTACCTCGGATTCATGGAGTTTAATGCTTCGCTTGTAAAAATGGCAGAAATCCACACTTTTTCCGCCACGATGGTTTTGACATTAACAGAACATGCATTTTTCTGTTTGGTTAATCCGCATATCAATCACCCTGTCGGAAATCGGGGGACAGGATACGGTTCCAGACCTTGACATCTTTGTGAAGTATTACACATAGCAGAACATTGGTATAATTGATATTTCCAATACATCTAATTGAAAACTTGCTTAGATATTCCAGAGGTAATTGGTCCGACTTCTCCTCAAAGTTAGTGTTTTAGTTGAAGCAGTACTATGTTCCTTGCTGTAGCAATGACCTTGTCTGTGCGGGCCTGTTTGATCCCCTCTGCAGCGGCGATGGCAGAGAGGCACGTTTCCTGAAAGCTCTTTAACTCGGCAAAGAGAGATTAGGCCTCCTCTTCAGGGAGCCACTGCAAAATGCCGCTCCACAACACTTTCATTCTCTCACTTCCCATAAAACTCAAAGACTCGCAGCAGCTTCTTTCAAGCACTTTTCCTCTTAATGTTGCAGGAGATGGTCATTTTATTAAATCTGTTACATTATGTTCTCTGAGTGCAGGTTGTGCTCCACCCCACTCCCAACAGCCCCAAACAGTCGGAGCTCCATAAGATGACTGTTACCAAGGCGTGCCCAGACCAGGACCTGAGGATCAAACTGGCCATCCGCATGGACAAACCTCAGAACATGAAGCACTGCGGGTGAGGAAGGCCTGGACTATGGAGCTCCAGCTCTCACTCCTTGGCCTCATTTTCTAGTCACGTACCATGGAAAAATACTGTCAAGTGCACTACACCCCCTGGTGGAGGCTAGAGTGTACTTGAAGTACTTAATGTAGGGCTGCTTAATATAAAATAGAAAAGAGTAATACTTTAAATATACAAGGGTACTGAAGATAACCTGCACTGGATAAAGAGTTTTAGTTTTGTGAATTTTCTGCGGCAGGTACCTCTGGGCATTTGGAAAGAATGTTTGGAAGCGCTGGAAAAAGCGTTTCTTTGTCCTTGTACAGGTCAGTAGAAAAATTCATATTGGCAGCTTCATATTTACATTGTGAAAGTCAAAAGTAGCTGTAGTGTTGAGGCTGCTAAGGTGGAACAGCTCTTGTTGGGCCAGTCTTTCTAATTATTTTGTATGTTTTGTCATTATTTTCAGGTGAGCCAATACACATTTGCCATGTGCAGCTACAGAGAGAAGAAGTCCGAACCACAGGAACTTCTCCAGCTGGACGGATACACTGTAGACTACAGTGACCCACAGCCAGGTATGTGCACATTATACACTAAAAACAATGGAATGCTAATCCTATTTATATTACGTAATCCTGTTCCATTTAAATACTTGAAGTAAAATAACTGTAGATTATTACAAAAGCTGAATTATTTGCTTTGGATCAACGTAACATAATTCAATGCAAGGTGACATAACATATTTAAATAGGATTAATATTTCATTGACACACTAATGTAATAGTGAAATATTAAATATTTGAATGGTTGTTAAATGAACATACATAAACAGCTTACTTTATCAGTTAATTTTATAATGCAAGATAATTACTTTAAACATGTGATTTGAATGTACACAAAATATTTTTCTTTGTATCATGGCTAACTAACCAACAATACAATCTTGTATGTGCTTGAGCAGGTTTGGATGGGGGCAGAGCCTTCTTCAACGCAGTGAAAGAAGGTGACACTGTGATCTTTGCCAGTGACGACGAACAGGATCGCATCCTGTGGGTCCAGGCCATGTACCGCGCCACGGGCCAGTCCCACAAGCCCGTCCCGCCCACTCAGGTCCAGAAACTCAACTCCAAAGGGGGCGTGTCTGCTCAGATGGACGCTCCCATTTCACAGTTCTGTAAGTAGCACCACATGTGTACCTCACCAATAAGCTCACCTATAGCAGGCAGCAGTTTTCATCCACAAATCAATGTTAAGGTGTAACTCATTGTTGTCTCACGCCATGCGCTCCACACTGCCGTCACAAATGTGCTGGTAGAACTAACACACAAGCACGCACACACAACTCACGGAATCCCATAGCATCTGATGGACCGCTACTGTTTAAGGTGCAACCCCATAAATAATATAATACTGTAATCTTCAAAAATTGGCCTGTCAATGTAAAAATATGCATTAAGTAAGAATGACTAAATGGGGTTGGATTAAGACAGTACAACTTTTGCCCTTAATATATTA
>KN471682.1:25369-43171 GCA_000787095.1 Periophthalmodon schlosseri
TATTATTATTATTATTATTATTATTATTATTATTATTATTATTATTCATAGCTGTAAAGGGAAGTTGTAGCACGTGCTAACCACTCTGCTAATATACCCATAGCAGCACCACTCATGTAGCAAAGGTGAAGGTAAGATCATGCACAATAGTGTGCCATCTGTACAAACTCCTGTCTGTTCAATGTATCGTGTTCTTGATCATTACTGAGAATAAAAAGTAGTAGTAGTCAAAGTGTATGCCCAAATCTGTAAGGTATGTTTTCATTACAATTTTAAAATAATAGATCCTGCTATTCGGAACAATTGAATGCAAAGTGTTATTTTTTTATATAATTGGCACTTTATCCAATGTTATAAAGATCTCTGTATTCTCGTTACATACTAGTAAATCTAAAGACATGAACTGTAAGAATCTTTAACCACCTAAAGTCTATGTTGTTTCTCCATTGGTTTCTTTGTCCAGTATGTGAGTGTTCTTGTGGTTAGTTGACTTCTCTGATGCCAGCTGTTGCCATTCAAAGCGTCCCCACAGTGGCACAGACCCTCCTCTTCCTCCCTGAAACATTGTGGCACACCACGCAAACATGTTTCAACCTTGGTGCTCTTGAATGGCACTGGGACCATAACATACACAGCCTCCTCACTCTGCTGCGAAAAATCTATTTAAACGGTCAAATAGGGAGTAATTATTCCCCTGGTCAAGTGTGCCATGACCGGTTAACTTTCTGCAGTATACAAATTGTGCTGTGAAGTTTACAGCATACAAAACAACTATCCAAAAGTTTGCAGCTTCTTCCTGGGTAAGGCTATTGAAATCTTAATGGGTGCATGGTTAATTTGCCAAAACACAGTATGAATGCAAGATGGTTCTGTCAGGCATTAAATCTTCAAAACTATTAGTGTAGCAGATTTGTACCCTATTTGTTTCATTGATGAAATTGAAATTTGGCTCAAATAATATTGAAATGTCACTTTTTAAGAAAAATGTTCTAGCTTCTTGAAATTCCAAAGGAATATATTTTTCAGGAGCGTTTGTAAATGGAGGTGATACTGTAAATAAAACTCAGTGTTAAAGCTCCCCCGGAATTATTTTTAGATTTCCATCATTATTTTCAGATTTTTTTTTTTCTTTTACTAGAGTATCTCTATTCAAAACCATTGACGCTTACATACAACACACTGTGGACATTTAGTTAAGGAAGAAAGACCCCAGACGGAAGCTTAAATGGTCTCCCTGTGTTTTATGTCCACCTTTTGACAGTAACTTACTTTGATCTTCAGTTCTGGAGTTTGACAGTACTTAAGCTGAAATCCAGATCAACACACTGCAGCAGAGTGAAGAGGACACATGACTTTTTCTCTACCTGTTTCTATCGCTCTTATTCCCACTCCTCTTTCTGTCTCTCTCTCTCTCTTTCTCTGTCTCTCCTTCTTTACACAATGTCTCTCGCCACATACCCACCACACACTCTCATGTCGGTATATAGGCTGGTGTTTTTTTTGTTGTGTTTTCTACTACTTTCTCATGCTTTCTGCCTGTTACCCTTCTTGAGTGATGCTAGTAGCTGCTAGGTCAGGGTATCTCTTCTCTTCCTCCAGCCTTGTTGCTAGTCTTTATGTTATATTCTGGTTTGTCCCTTCTTACCCTGCTGTCTTCTAGCTGGACTCAAGGGTAAGTGCTTCCCTGTATAGCCGGCACAGCTCAGATAATCCCCGCTGATTATCTGACCAATGCAACGTTCTCTATCTCTCTGAATCCCCCTCCTTTCTCTTCTCCTTTCACGTCTCGCTTCATGTCTTCTTACTAGATCTTAGTTTATTTTTTTATTTTTATTTTTTTCCGACGACCTCTAACTTGAGGATCGAAGTATCTAAGCATCCATTTGTGCCAATATAGGATGCATGTAAGAAGTTTTTGATTTCAGCAATAGTTCAAGTTGATCTTACAGCTGTTACTGCATAATTGCCTTCTCTCTGTATTCCCATTGGTGAGCAGATCCCTCATAGTAAAGCGTTGCATAATCTTATAACATATGCACATTTCCTTTTGGCAAGTTTATTCAAATCTGTCTGATTTTCTGCTTTACATCAGAGGGCTCAATCTTTTTACTTATTTTTTTTTCTTTGAGAGTTGGCAAATATGTACGCGGAGTATTCTGAATGCCCAGTAGACAGAGTATAGCTTATGCCGCCCCCTACTGCCAGTAAAAATACTCCGGACCTATCCCACGATCAGCATAGTAGCTTGTAGTCATAGAAACCACAGTTAAACCCAGAGCAAAGGCCAGAACTCATTTTTGTTTTTGACTGCCCTTTTGTTTGCCTGTATAGGACCACACCTGTGTCATGTGACCATAACTAAAACATTATCAATACTCTTATCCTCCCCATATACCCCGGAGAATGTCAGCTTCATGCTACTTTACCCATGCACCAAATTGTATTGCTACCCCTTAACAGACTTCTCCAGTAGTGGTATGCCTTGTTAGAGAACCATGAATACACTGCAACATACTCCAAGTATTGTCAACTTGCAAATGCCTCTAGAAAAAAAAAAAAAAAAAAGTGAAGGAATGCCAGAAAAAATGGAAATATTATCGAATCTGCAAATGTGCATGGTATTTAAAAGTTAATGAGGAGTCACACTGATCTCCAGCATGTAATGATTTATCAATGAATGCCAACAGTACTATTCACGATTTATTACTCATGGGTGATTATTGACAACTGTTTATTCCACTGTAGTATTGACTTGTATTCTTGAGTGTTTTTTTTTTTTTTTACAACCAGCCAGAGGGGAATTAGTCACCTTGTCTCATAGCTCACACCCTTATAACATTCTCACTCTTTGGATGTATTTTCATGCTCATTTTTGACCACTTTTGCTCACTATACCTTTTCAGTATTCCTTTGCACTCACTAATGACACTTTTTAATCTAAATGTTTTGCACAACAACACCCTCTACCTGTCACTTGTCTATGTTTTACCTGTTGTCTCGCGTTTTTGTGTCTCTTAGATGAACTAAAATAACTTACAGCTCGCACCTCTATAATAGAAAGTTCCCATAGTAGTTACCCTTTGACCCTCCTAAACCTGTAGGGTAGGCAGATGTCACTCAATGCCTGATTTGGTCCATCAGCCTATAGCTCCCCCCAAAATAACTGTTCCGCCTTCACGCTCCAATCATTTTCATTCACAGAGTGTTTCATGACATAGCCTGTTTTTCACAGAGGACACCACTGCATCTCTCTATACAGTTTGCCTGAATGTCCTCATTATCTTGTGTATTGCTTCCAGATATCAATGTTAATCTAATCTTCAAATGTGTTACTAATTTTCATATTTTTGAGACAGCAAAAACATATTAGAATTACTTTTTCCTAGGCTGTTGTTGTTTTCATTTTCTTAACAATGTACAGTAATTGTCATTTAGTGATTAAGAATGGCAGAATCTATTGAATACACCATTTAGTTCGTATGCATTACAGGTTTTCTTAGGGCATTTTTTTCTCATCATGGATATTGACTTTTTATATTACAACAACTTCAGGGAATGAGAAAGTCTTGCATGCACATGGTGTTCAAGCAGTTGTCCCCTGTAGCATAGTTGTAGTTATCCAGTCTCTTTACGCTGGCTTGACACAATGCAAGTTGACAATGTAAGCTGTGTTTATAATTTGCCCTTAGAAGTAGCTAAATAGCTCCCCCTGTTTGTGTTGTCATGAACTGACTGTCTCGCCCCACTCATGGCTGTCCTCTGAACCGTGTGCTTCTCCCTGTGCCGTTGGCCGGATAGATGCTGACAGAGCTCAAAAACACGGCATGGATGAGTTTATCTCGGCTAACCCCTGTAGCTTTGACCACGCCTCCCTTTTTGAGATGGTGCAGCGGCTCACATTGGACCACAGACTCAACGACACCTTCTGCTGCTTGGTAAGACCCTGCTCCTGTCCTGCTTTTTATGGATAAACTACTCTTAAAATGAAAGCCTCTTTTCTGCAGGGATGGTTCAGCCCAGGCCAGGTATTTGTCCTGGATGAGTACTGTGCCAGGAATGGGGTGCGAGGCTGCCACAGACACCTGTGCTACCTGCGGGACCTGCTGGAGAGGGCCGAGAAGGGGGCCATCATCGACCCCACTCTGCTGCACTACAGCTTTGCTTTCTGTGCGTCCCATGTCCATGGGAACAGGTGTGCACAAACCTCTCACAAATGCACTCACACTGCTCACAAATCAGCCCAATGAACTATGATCCAAAATAGAGCAGAAGCAGTGACCTCAAAGCAAACTCTCATTCTGTCTCATTATTCACTGGTTTAATTTGTATGATTTGTGTTCTGTTTTTATGTTGGCATTTTGTGTTGCTTTTGTGTTATGTTTTTATTCAGTTGCATATTTCTATATATGTTTGTTTCTATCATTTTGTTTTCTTTTCTCTTTGTCCTTTGTTGACATAGTTTCTTACTTTCCATATTATTCATCCTCCCATGCGTCTGTAAAAGTCAGAGAGGGCAGCTACTGGGGGCCGCTGGGCTATGAGGCCCTCCAGTCCCCAAAGAGCAGCCCAAGTCCAGACCCCAGCACTGCCACATTACCGACACGCATGTTCAAGTTTAGAAAGAGAAAGGAGCTCAAATTTCCTTTCTTTCAAGTGCCTAAAAGGTGAGCCCATGTCCTATTTTCTGATTGTTACTAAGAGCTCTCATCACCATGTGCTCCTGCGGAGCCTAAAGCTGGCAACTCATTGCTCTTGTCAGACTCAGACCAAGTTGCATAAGTGAAAGCTCAGCAGGATATGTGCTCCCTTCAATGTGTGGTGTGATCTCCACAGGCCCGATGGGCTCAGCACAGTCATTGTGGACGAGAAGGAGCGTTTTGAAGACATCAAGGAGCGGTTGCGTGTGATTTTGGAAAACCAGATTGTAAATTTCAGGTGATTAGCCAATCACTCACATCTTACAACCTCAAGTCACTCAACATTTCTTGACCTAACTTCTTTCTGTCCTTTCTTGTAGATATTTTTTCCCCTTCGGTCGTCCAGAGGGGGCGCTGAAGGCAACTTTATCTTTGCTAGAACGGGTGTGTAGATTAAGAATATGTTTTGACATGACTAATGAGAGGATGAAAAATGCCAAAGCCTTTAACTATGTCTGCAGGTCCTGATGAAAGACATAGTGACCCCAGTCCCTCCGGAGGAAGTGAAAGGAGTAATCCGCAAATGTTTGGAGCAGGCAGCACAACTCAACTACCAGCGGATTAAAGACTACGCCAAAATTGAAGGTAAATAACATACACATGTGTTACTGAATGTGCCTCAGAGTGTAACATAACTGCCCATAAGGTGACGTTATTATTTCATGGTAGATAATATGTGTAATTCTTAAGTGACTTCTTGTTGTCATGATTTCTTTCTGAGCACGCAGTGAGCTCACTTGGCATATGGTATATTTGTGTCCATATCCCAAATGACCTGTGACAGTGTGTGGGTCCTTTTGTCTCTCAGTCCAATAACTTTCTCCTTTGTTTCAGGCCCACTTTAGCTCTGTGCTGTTCTGTAGGTCAAGTTGGCTTTTGTGTAGAGGTGTGTGAGTAAAAATGCATTCAAATCCAAAGCCCTGAAATCTGTTGATTGATGTGCTGATCTGTCATTGTGACTATATGGACTCCAGCTGTGTCTCTGGCCCTTTTAGACATTAGGTGACTGGACCCCCTTTCGCCCTTTGGACAATCTCTCTCTCTCTTCACCTCTATCGCAAGATCTCTCCTTCACTTCCCTCTTGTACATGTTGCTTCCCTCTCAAACTAACTAAAGAAACACTGGGATTTAAAGCAACAGACAGCCTCCCTGCACCGCTTGCATGTGCTTTGACACATAACATGACAGCATGGATAACACATTAAATAATCCAAAGACATTTCTGGATGTCTTATTAAATCTCTCAGGGTGCTAAAGATACTAAGGACTTTAGTATCTTTTCCAATGATTCCCACTGTCACTGTGAGGCCACTTTACTAGGTGCCTCCTGAACTCCACTTCCCATAATCCCTCTCGCTTGTAGCCTTCCCATGTCTGACCCTAGCTTCCTCTTGCACGGTCCCATCCTTTTTTGTAGGCAAAAAGAGGGAAATGTTTGAGCACCCTGTCTTCTGCTTGGCGTCTCAAGTGATGGATTTAACCATCCGTGAGTACCTCCATCTTTGCGTCCATGAACCTCCTCAACCTCAAAACTTTCTTTTACATTTTTTACCTTCCAGCTCACTTCATATCTCAACTTTTCTCTTTTCAAACTGCGACATACAGTATTTGTAAACATCAGCCTCTTTGTTTGTGGGAGTGAATGGCCGGGGTGAGATTGTTCAAAAACAGCACTAGTCAATCAGTGGACACGAGTGAGCATGTTTGTAAGCTTTTTGATTTTGTTTTGGGTTCCCATATTACTTTGACTTGAATGCATTTTTACATTGCTTACATTGTGATCTCCTTCAGTCATTTGGTTCGGTTCATGTGTCAGTGGCGTGTTGTGCCCAGCAGGTAGGATGTACAGTATTTCTACAATGAAAACAATTTGACCACATAGAAAGACAGTATACAGTAGGTGTTATTTTTGAAACCACTCAATGTCTCGTCTGATGCCGACAGCTTTCCGTGTGTCTCCTGTGTATTTGGATAAGTTCGAGCTTCTTTCTTTATGTTTGTGATCATCTTTTTTAATTTGACTTTTCACAGGCGCTGTTTTGATTGTATGTTGTTGTGTGATGTTTGTTGTCTGTTGCCTAGAAACCCCACTGTCCCCGGATCAGAGCGGCCCCAGCAGATCTCAGTGAATCCCCAGTAACCTGACAAAGAACCTTAGCGCGTGCTAATGCTAAACCTCTCCTCTTTATCTTTTCTCTCCCTCCTGTCCATCGCTGAAGTTGAGAAAGGGCAAAAGGATCAAAAGGATCCAGGTGAAGCCATGTTTAGTTTGTGGTTTAGCCCCAAACACACATTTATGCATTAATCTACAGAATACATAGAGATTACCAGACATAACAGCTAGCAAACTCTTATATATGCATGCTTCAGATAAAATATACACCTATAAAGTACACATAGCCTGTTTGTCATGCTTCAAGCTTTTCTAACACTACAATATTTATGTAGTAGATTGTATGTATTTTATCATTTAAAATGACCTAGAGCTAAAAAAAAGCTAAAATGTTATGGGCAAGAATGTTACAACAATAACAAGCCATACATAGAACTGCATTGATCTTGATTATGAAGTACAATTACTTAGTATTTTGCAATGTTAAAACTTAAAGCAACACTATGCAAGTTTTTACCTCGATATATATATGGAGGCATATAAAATCTATAACATAGAGACTGATGTATTTTTATTCTAAGACATGTTATGCACATCTTGACCAAATGTGAAGAATCTAAAGTATTTCAGTAGAAAACAATATATTGACGTTATTTCCCACTTTGCTTTTGCAGCACAGTTATTAAAGTTACATAGTGTTGCTTTAGTCCCAGAAGGAGGGCATATTAAAGCAGGTCATTCAATAATCACAAATTATGTATTATAGTGTAATTTCTATCAGTATTTGGAAATGCACCCATGTATTTGTATCGTATTGTAACTGATGGCTCAAAAGAATTACAAATACTTTTATAAACTCATAACTCAAATTATATGTGAAATATCTAAAAATGTTACAACAGATGCTTTGCTATTTATTATGTATGACAGATGCTATCAAAAATACCCAAGCTAACCAAAGCATTCACAGGCCCCTTACAAAAATAATGAAAAGATTTGATGCCAGAGCAGTTACTGTTTCATGTAGAGTTATGTATATTTGTGCTTTTGATTTGAGATGTGTGTGGCCATCTGGTCTCATGTCCATGTCCAAATCACACATCTGCCATTTTGCAAAGCTTTACGATCTGGTAAATCATCTTCATGTTCAGCTGTGTCATAACACATTCTGTCAGCAAAAAGCTTTCATTTAGAGCTTGATTTGGCAACTAACTCACACAGAATAAGAAGGAGGAATTCTCAGTACCTACATTGCTAAATTACTACACATACTGTAGTATATTATTAGTAAGAACACTAGCTATTGACTCCCTGTAATTCTGCTGCATAGGTTTACTGGCCAGTCTGCCAGAGGGATTCAATATCATGTCTATTCATTTTTTTTTTACTATATTAATTGTTACAGTCCTTAAAATAAACAAATCAAATATATTGTAGGTGCACTATGTAACTTTTCTAGTGGAGAGTCCACCACCAGTTTGTCTACATGGTAATGTTACTTCCCTATGAGTATTTTTTAATGAAAAATACCTTGAAAATCATGCATTCTTACTGTGAGAAGCATCTACACAGATCTGCCTGCAACTTGGCCTGATGGCATCACCTCCTAGACTCCATGGAGGCAGATTTAATGCCATACATAGGCAAAGCAATGATATCTCTTTGGCGATAAGTAGGTGGCCCTAAACCAGAAAAGTTACATAATCTACCTTTAATGTGGAGTGTCATAAAATACAAATTAGTTAACATATACATTGATAATAGCATTCACACATCATGCAGTTTATAACTAATTTAGTGCGCTACCATTTTCTGCATGTACTCTTTGCATCTTCATTTCAATGCCACTATTTCTGTGCCTGCCTTCTTAGACCTATTCTATGTTACTACAATACACTACTTTACTTGTATAACACTGGGGTTTGTCATAGCTAGACATCACAGTGTAGGTGCTGTGATGTTGTTATTAGATAATTCAATCTAGAGTTAGAATAGTTAAACAAATCCCCCTGGAAATCCTTCTGTGTGCTTGACTAACTGCTCGTCCCTCACCCTCATCCTTTTGTCTCAGAGAACGCAGGCCGCTTAGTCACGCCTGCCAAAAAGCTGGAGGAAACTATTCGCCTGGCGGAGTTAGTCATAGAAGTCCTCCAGCAGAACCAGGAACACCACGCGGAGGTGAGTGAGCCCGCCCCCTCCCTGTCGACGCACCCCTCCCCTCTCTCCCCAACTCTTATCGCATTCTACCCAGTTAGCCTTATTATTACCATCCGCCTGTACTATAAATAAAGCTGCTTTCATCTACAGCTAACTTAGAAAAAAAGATTTTAATTTAGGAGAGGCTGTAATTGGTGTGAAGCCGACCGTGCTAAAATGAGCCAATGTGTTTGTGCAAAGAATGTAAATTTGCTTCTGCATGAAAACACGTGTGCAGTTCTGTGCCCTGATTACAGTTCAGAGCTCAGGAGCGCTGTTACGTAAGCCGCTGAAAGCCCAGGGAGATGGCACTGTGTGTTTTTAAAGATATGAAGAAGGAAAAGTTCAGAGGGTTGTGTGGAAGAAGAGGTGAGGGAGAGCACAGGTTAATCCATACTAGCCGATTAGAATACATGTGACCTGTTTATCATGTTTACCAGTCAACTGCAAACCCAAGTTCATATGCATTGGACCCTATGTAAAGAAAATCAGCAAATTGCACATATTTTATTCAAAATGTAACACATTAGGTTAAGCTATTTTTTATTACCTGTTAAAAAAAAGAATATGGAATAATGGAGCAGCACATCTCAAAGAATTTGCAAGAGGGCATCAAAGGATAAAGCTTCTATAAGTAAGAAAAAAAGGACTTTACTTTTCTAGTGGAGGGTCCTCAACATCCTTGTCCCAGGGAGATGTTATTGCATTGCCTGAAATGTTCCACGGCATGACATTAATCTTTAAAATTTTGCATTTATTCCATCCTTGGAAATGTTGTAAAAAAAATGTTGTAATGTCTGTGATGAGGCTTGCCTTTCCTCAGATCTGACCTGTAACTTGGCCTAATATCATCACCTGTTTATCTCTATGGAGATCGGACATAGATATGTTTGATGCCATGAAAAATTCCAGGAAAAGCATAAACATCTTAAGTTTGTGGAAGTCCTTCCACCAAAAAAGTTATATAGAGTTAGAGTTTACCTTTTAGTTTTCTGATCTTTCTGATCTTATTTTTTGTTGCTACTTTCAGTTTTGCTGCTAAATTGCTAGTATACTGAATGGTTACATTTTTGTTATGTCGTAAATAAAATACTGGAACTGGGTTTGTACTCCCCCCTTTGCTCCCCCTTGTCACCCCTGTAGGAGTAAGCTTAATGAGCATGTGTAGATTTAAGCTTATCCAGTTTGCTCCTAGATAAAGCAGATTTATTCTATCTTTTTGAATATGCTTGACAGGCGGCAGTCACAAGTTCTGCAGATCAATCGGTACAGTATTTTTGTTTCTTTTTTTCCTCTTCTGCCCGCATCACGACCCCTCCTGAATGGCATGTTGCGCCACTACTGCTAAAGACCACCTTGAAATTGAACCCATAGACACTGTTAGATACTAGAGTAATGGGCTGGGTGCTTGTGTAGGAGTAGGACTGAGCCAAACTTGAAGAAATTGAAAAGGCACTGTAGCTTGCACCAACATAATTGTGACCATAAAGCATGTCCATCAGGCCATAAAAACGGTTTCTCTTCAAGCATGCCAAGCCAAGATTTATTCTGACGTTTGCTCATGTGAACCAAAGTTTGATCCTCCATAAACATTTCTTCTCCCTCCTCCATCGTGACGATTAATTTCACAGTCCGCCCTTGTTCAAACATTACCTCCCCTGGCTTTTCCTCCATCAGTCTCTGCTGTCCGAGTTTACGATCCCTGTTCCGCGTATTGCCTCAAAAATACATATTTGTTTTGTACGTTTTCTTGTTGTTTTCACTGTCATATGATTGGTGACTATCCCAGCAGGGAAAAGAGGTATGTAGTGAAGTTGTCCTGCCCTAAATGCTCTGTGCATGTCCCATAGATGGAGTTATGATGTCATGCCCCTTCCCCAAGCATCAGTACTGCCCCCTACAGACTGCTTCCTATATGACACTATTGCCTTGATAAAGCACTGTTGAGTGTTTATGGCTGAACACTGGGTTAGGATCGTGAATGTGTTTCCCCTACCAAAGGTCGAGGTGACCTTTGCCCCCTTCTGGTCCATTTTGACCCCTGTCATAGAATCACTCCTTAAATGTGATGGAGAAAAGAGCTTTGTTTGCTGCCTGTATTTTAAACTGTATATTGTTTTAAGTATGTTTGTTTGTCTCGAGAAGGTAAGTAGAGAGGTAAGTAACAGTTTGTGATGGCTTGACACAAAAGTTAAAGGGCACATTTCAATAAATTTAAATATTGTGGAAAATAGTAGTAGTTCAAAACAAAAATGCAAATATGAGAAAATTAATTACAATTTCCTAAACAAGTGCCTCCAGTGTAGATTAATTAAAGACACATAATTAGTCATAGTGGGCAAAGTAAAAACAAAATATAATTTGCTTTCAGTTTTGTTTTTGTTTAATTCAGATCCAAATAATTTCAAATGCAAAATTTGTAATATTAAAACCCTACATTGAACTACTACCTCATTGAACTTTTCACAATATCCTTATTTATTGACTTGGGCCTGCCCGATAGATAAAATAAATAAAATGCAAGTATGCGCATGCGGCACCATTCAAATAGATTACATTTGGATTATTGAACTTGGCAACATGAGTGATATGCACAGCAGCCAAGCCGAGACTGCCTGCAAAGCACCTGCTGTAGTTTAAAGGGTGAAGAGGCCGTGACTGTGCCAGGATACAGTCAGCTGAATCTCAACACTACTTTGTTAATTGGAGCCGACACACTATAGAAATGATGCTATGTGCTGCAGTCTTTGGCGTGCCTTATTAAACGTGCATGACTTACATTCACATCAGTGGAAGATGCAGAGTTTGACAGCGATGTGAATGCAACAAGCCTGGTCTCTTAAAAGTCAGACAAAAGCATGGAGCATTTGCATGAGAGAAGCTAGTCTGAAACAGAACATACAAGCACACTGCGATTCTCATATTACACATACAGCAGAACAGTGAGTTACCCATAATCCCTCTTTAGGGTCCCAATCAATACAAGCTGTGGATTTTAGAGATACATTTACTCATGGGCAATAGGTCTACACAGGCTGATCCTCTCTTTGAAAGAAAATATTCAGTACGGCAGCTTCCCAGTATTCATTTTCAAAATACCAGTGGCTGTAATCGACTAAAGAAATTCTCAAGGTGCTCTGTCCATTGATTAGTCGACTAAAAGGAGGGTGTGGAATTAGCGAAAGATCTCAAAGCTATCTCGGCAGTTGTCTGTGTGATTTGACTGTACATCTTAGCCCAAGTGACAGACAAGACAAGAAATGTACTGGTAAATTGCCTCTCTGTACATAAAAAGGTAGAATAAATTCATAATTCACAATTAATTCCCAAATCTCCAGCTAGCTCATTTCATACCTTCTCCTCTTTGCTGTTGTCCATAAAAAATCCCTATAATGCCAATCCAATAATTAGCTGACTAATGAAAATTTAGGTTGATTAAGACACGATTGACCAATCAGTGGACTAAATGGCTTAAGAACTACAGCCCCACAGAATACACACACTTTAAACACAAACTTATGTTCTGACCTTATATACACAACTCGTTATTTAACTTTCCTGAAACAGCTCTCCCGTCTGGTGCCCCTCACATGGCTCACCTGTGCTCTCACCTGTGCCTGTATCCCTGTAGGCCTTTGCCTGGTGGACAGACTTGATGGTAGAACATGCAGAGAACTTCCTGGCCCTCTATGCCATCGACATGGACGCCGCTCTGGAGATCCAGTCACCTGAGAGCTGGGACAGCTTCCCCCTCTTTCAGCTGCTCAACGACTACCTGCGGACAGACTGTGAGCCCCCTACTGTTCACTCAAACACACTGCATGAGCACAGTGAACCTGTATTTCAATATAGTTTCTTAAAATACAACTTGTATGATTTAACAGTATTATATTGATAAGTCTGAGCATGTAATCAATATACATTTACTGTTTAGAATATACATTTTTTTCTTATTAAAACAAATACAGTTACAACAATGCAGCATCCTTGAGCACTGCATTTTCTACAGAGCCCAATTAATAATATTTCCCACATTCTCAAAGTGAAATAAAATGTATAACCATTTGCACTTAAAAGCAGTACTTTAAAGCCTGTATGACCTTATTTTGAGCTCTGATCTCTGTAATGTTTAACAAATGCTTTTTCCTCTCTCCCTCTTTAGACCATCTGTGCAATGGAAAGTTCCACAAGCACCTGCAGGACCTGTACGCCCCCCTGGTGGTTAGATATGTGGATTTGATGGAGTCCTCCATCGCACAGTCTATTCACAAGGGCTTTGACCGCGAGTCCTGGGAGCCTGTCAAGTAAGGAGCCTGTAGTTTGTAGCTCAGCCGTAGACTGTCTGGAGACCTGGGCCTTTTGTTCTGCTATGACAGGCCGACTGCATGGAGGCGTGAGAAACAGAGCAGAGATCTCGATAACCTATTTTCTTCTTCAGCAATAAGAAGAAATAGGTTGTTTTGTTTTAAAATAGCTTTGACTAATGTTTTTATTATACATTTTCCCGACACATTGGGGTCAGGCCAGTATTTCTGTTGTTTCTGTTGCGTGAACTAACCTTCATAATGTGTGTTCTTTTGACGTGTTGCAAGATACAAATGGCCTCCAGTGTTGACATTATGATTTATTTGTTGTTGCTTATTCACTGTTTTCCTTTTGCATTTTCAATCACCAGTATAATTATTAGATTGATTAGGCGAGATGCCAGTTTGAAATATCTGTTTTGCATTTGCTTGCTACCTCATCAAATATTATATCTGTATTCATCTGTGTTCAGCCTATTTGACTATGTACTTCTATGTATAATGTTTTTGTCTCTCTTACTGTCTGCAACATCTCTTTCTTTCAGACTTTTCCTTTGTAATGAATGTTTACATGGCTTTGTGCCGCTCTCATGCCACTGTTATGGATTCTTTATATTTTTCTTTTTGTCTGTCTTTTTCTGCAGGAGTTTAACAAGTAATCTGCCCAATGTGAACCTACCAAATGTGAACCTCCAAATTCCCAAAGTACCAAATCTGCCAGTGCCAGTAGCTGGACTATCAGTTAACCTTCCACAAATGCCTAGCTTTTCTACCCCGTCATGGATGGCTGCTATATATGACTCTGAGTGTGTATTCACTACTAGTTCACTTGAGAAATAAGCTTTCAGAGACTTGCCCTGGTATGAAGATGTCCCCAAAAATGCACACTGAACATTGAGATTGAATAAATTGCAGAACATGTCTCAGCGCAGCATGTGTGAACCATTATATAGCACACGTCTTCATGCCAAGGACTCTCTGAGAGGTGCTATAGACTAGATGGGGTTTGGAAATGAGTGGCCGAATCGCTCTCATTTGCCTCGACTTGCATGCTGTGCGGAGATACAGGCAAGCTAACATTTAGGGACTTCAATTCACTGCAGTTGTGTATCTCCTATGCTTAAAATCGAACGGCTATATACTCATTCTTTGACTTTCCTGATAGCGGTTTGATTGGAGTGGTTGGAAATGTTACAACTAGTGCCTCAATCCAATTTACCCAATCAGCGCTAGTCAGGATGTCCTAAAGTGCATGGTTTAGCAAAGTTTTCAGGTGACCCCACTACTCTGGATACATGGATAATGAGAGAGGGCTTGTAATATTATAAGTTCAATTTTAAAAATAAATATAAAATGAAAAAGATTATCATACATTTCAGTCTTACATGCCCTTTCTCACTGTTCCATTCGCTATTTCCCTCTTGTCTTGACACTCTGTGACTGGAGCTGCAGTGACTTACCTGCATGTGGCCACTTCACACCTCATAACAATAACCATATGACTCAGCATGGTTATTGTTCCACTCTGCCTGCTCCCATTCACCCATACACTGACTGTCAACCAAAACATTGAATCAGCCAGTCAGTTTATGGCGGGAGTTACACCTAACACCACCTCCCTTCCCATGTTCTTAATGCTTTTTATGAATGACATTTTCTGACATAATGTGTGTGTTGTTGCCGATAGTAACGGCTCTGGGACATCTGAGGATCTCTTCTGGAAGCTAGATGCCCTGCAGACTTTCATCAGAGACCTGCACTGGCCAGAGGAGGAATTTGCCAAGCACCTGGAGAGTCGCATTAAGCTCATGTCCAGCAACATGATCGAGAACTGCGTCAAGCGGTGAGTTCTGCTAGGACCAAACCAAACAAAATAACCCAGCACAACAGTAACTATGCTCCGAGGCAGCGAAGGCAAAGAGGGAATGCATATTTCATAGCACAGTGGACATAAATATTTCACATTCACGTTGCAGCACCAGGATGGCCTTTGAGTCGAAGCTGGCAAAAAGCAGCAAGTCCACAGATTTCCGCATCTCTCCCACATTATGCACCATGTTCAATGTGATGGTGGATGCCAAGGACCAATCTGCCAAACTGTGTGCCATGGAGATGGGCCAGGAGGTAAGGCAAACCCTATTGTCACAGTAGTTAACATAGGAGCCCTCTTTCACATTTCTCCAAAATGTTTTCTTTGGACGGAGATGCAGCCATTAATGCAGTGCTGCCAAGTCAATCATATATTAATAATATACCTTTACAATAATAATTAATATTATTAACTAATTATTATGAATTTTAATTTTATATTATTGGAGTGAATGATAAAAAAAATCCAGTACACCTCTTGTGTTCAGTTCGATGTCTCTTCTGTATTTACTATTATTTTATTGTCTCTTTTAATCACTTTGTAGTAGTTGAAGGACATTTTGATATTTTCAATTTTTTCAAATTCACAAACCCATTCAACATTATCATAAGCTGTGTCTTGCTTTTGCAGAAACAGTTCCACTCCCAAATTGACGAGCTGATTGAAGAAAGTGTGAAGGACATGATCCAGCTTCTGGTCGCTAAGGTCTGAACGTCAAACAAACATTGACTGTTGCCTTTTTAGTGGATAGTTAAAGAAGTCCTGTTTTGTTTCACTTTCAGTTTGTGGCAATACTGGAGGGCGTCCTGGCTAAGATTTCCAGATATGATGAAGGAACACTCTTCTCCTCATTTCTATCCTTTACGGTGATAATTCAGATTACACTATACAGCTCAGTCTGTTGCTAAACAATCATTTCATAATGTATTTTTCATAATTATTTTGGTAAACCTCTATTGTTATATGATTTCAGGTGAAAGCTGCTTCTAAATATGTGGAAGTACCTGTAAGTCTCCTGTTGGGCCAGGCCCAGTGTGGCACAGCATGGTGCTCTGGTCTAACCCTGTCTGTCAGTTTAATACATGAGCTTCATGAGGCACTGTGTGATTGACCTTGTTGTGTTTGGTCTACAGAAGCCCGGGATGGACGTGGCTGACGGCTATGTGACCTTTGTGCGCCACTCTCAGGATATGCTTCGTGATAAGGTCAATGAGGAGGTGTATATAGAAAGGTTATTTGATGTAAGTAGATGCCTTCTCCTCCTCACACAAAGGGGAGGGGCCATTCAAAATGTGGCAAAACAAACTGGGCAGAGAGGGATAAGTCCCATTTTGAGCAGGACATGTTTCTGTGACCTCTACTTCCTCTGTCTTTCTCTGTCTGTCTCTCTCAGCTCTCAGCTGCTGCCCTCTGCATTACTGTTGTACATTGCCACAGTGCTTTTGGGCCTTTGTGCATTCAAAAAGTAATGACTTTTATTTACAAAGAGTCCATAAAAGCATCCTCAGAAAGGATTATCACAAGCAGTGCTTTCTGGAAAGAACAGAATAATTGTCCATAGAAGCTCTGATAGTGCACTACATGTACCACACCACTCTGTGCTTTCACACGTGTATACAGAAAACATGGCAGCCTCCAGGAGAGTGACACCGTCCACAGTGTAGCACCCAGGCTATTTGTGCATCTCCTCTAAATGCTGGGGCCAAACACACTGCTGGACCCTCCTGATACTAACAGAGAGGCTGACATGTTGTATACCCTCTGTCATCACTGTGGTTCCCAACCAGTGCTACAGACTATGGTTCCCTTATGAACTGAGAACAGGCTCTTATCTTATCTTGTCTTGTTAAAAACATAGTGGTTACACTATTATTATTATTATTACTTTTTTTTCTCAGGGGTAAATAACTTTTGAGCACCCAAACCATGAGAACTACCCGTAACCCGTTACAGTTCTTACAAATATTTGCTTACTGCACTCAAGTTTATTGAAGTAATTTACAGTTTTTACATTGTCGCCATGGTACAGAGCCAATAAGGGAACAAGGTCTGAGTTAGCTCCAGTGAGCTGAGGCTGGGAACCACCCAGACAGAGGGTCAAGAGAGCACTGTCTTCTCCCCCATAATCCTGTTGGATACATCCACATGAATGTGTCCTCCATGTGTGACACTGCACTTACTGCTGTGATGTTTGTGCTTCATGTTCATGAAGGACCAGCACAGATCCAGGTCTCCTTTGTCAGACCTGCTTCTGTGTGTCTGAAGATGCCGTGTTTGGTTGGATGTTTGTCTTCTGCACTGGGGTCAGACAGATTTCACTGTGTCCGAGTCAGGACTCTTGTCTATGGTGCTTCCTGTATGTCTAGAAGGTCCACTCCTGTCATTTTGCTTCTCCCCAAAATACCTCGTCAGCACTGTCATGTAACTTCTGAGAAATACTTGTCGGTGTGTCAGGTTTAGACATATTCAACAATCCGTTTGCTTCTAGGATTTCATTTGAATCCATCACTCCATGTGCATGCCGACTAAATGTTGCACTCAATGTTGCATAAGGCTCTTCCTGGTCTATCTTTCTTTCACTGGTTTGAATCTTCTTCTTGATTCTGTTCTTATTAACGCCA
>KN471682.1:44144-55833 GCA_000787095.1 Periophthalmodon schlosseri
AGTTAAAAGTTGACTCATTTTCTTCGAGTATGACAACGTATGTTTCTTCTCCAAGACGTTTGATGGTGCTGTTCTCTTGTAACTTAATAATGGATTAGATGATAAATACATTTTTAGCCTGGTGAAAGCTAGCCCACCACCCCCTATGCTAATGTACTTAAACAGGACCAATACAAGAAAATAGCACCGCTGCTCCCTGCCTGCTAACATGCATTTACTCACTCATTCTATTTTTCTTTTGCTGAATAACTTTTGTCAAAACTAGAGTATCATTTCTATCCCCAGTAGAGGTTTTCCATCTTTACCACATAGTTTCAATAAGCCTACATTATAAATAAGATCAAAGTTATTTTAGTAATAAGTGATTTATGTAAGTTTTCACCATCATCTTAGGTCTTAAGTAATCACAAGTTAAGACATACACCGTTCAGGCAGAACATTATCATGGCATCATTTTGGCATTGATCCAAAGATAATTCTGTATAATAATGATGCCATAATGTTTTGCCTGATTAGTGTATTTTAACTGTATGTTGGTTTCCCCCTTGATATTGAGATGTTGTATTTTTCTAAGTTGCTAAAACCCCTCTTCTCTCTAGCTCTTTGCAGTACAGTAAAGGTGTGTGTGTGTATATGGGGAGTGTTCTAGTGTGCGTGTCTTTGTGCATGTTTAGAGAAGCAAACAGTGACATCTCAAACTATGGAGAAGTTTGTAAACTCCCACAGGTGCAGTCCCAGTGCTACACTCAGATATTTTATTTAGGCAGAGGAGCTGAGCTGTACCAGGCAAGAGAGGCCCTGGTCAAATAATAATCATAATAAGAAGCAAACCTGGTCAAAATTAGAGCTGTGGGTTTTGCTCCAAGTTCCTTTTACTCTAAAATATTGAAATGTTTTCAGGTGCATTCACAAAAGTTTTTACAACTTATTCATGAATTTTGGTCATATGACTTCTTTTTTGATTACTTTTTGCCCATTCAAAACATAAAATATTTATATTATTATATATAATTGCTACAGTAACTGTCTAATTTTTATACCACCAATGGATAAAATCTGAGACACACTCTCACAAACAAAACCAACTACATACATTTTATAGTATGATTTGATTAATGACCTTAAACAAATTAAAACAATTGATAAGAAAAAAAAGGTCAACATTAATTTTGGATGCAGAATGTCCATTTTTCTTCTTCCCAATATTTTTGAACATGATCCTAGCAGTACGCCATACGGTTTCAACGTCATTCCTGACCCTGCTACCCAAAACCTGTCAGGATTTCTTTAGGCTTCCTGATATATTTACCCCTAAACTAACCCATAAAATGCCCTGTACTCTCAGTATGTATAGGCCCAAAGGCAGCAGCCTCTCTCCATGTCCTGTGTGTGAGTGAGTGTTTAGCTGGAGAGTGTCTGTTTATGTTGCAGCAATGGTACACTGCCACCATGAACCTCCTGGGCACCTGGCTGACCGAGCGCATGGACCAACAGCTGCACGTCTACCAACTCAAGATCCTCATCCGGATCACCAAGGTAACCATGAGTAACTAGGAGAGTGTACAAGGAAAATTATTAGTTTTGTTTCTTTTAAGCAAAAGCCATGCAAAACAACTATTCTGGATTCTTTCAACCAGTGAGAAAAGTTTTTCAGCAAGCAAGATACTGTCCCTGCCTATGAATATGGAGTGTGAATAAATAGAAAAAGAGACCTTTCGTGCACATTGAAAGCCACAAGTCATGTCACTCAGCCCCAGAGCACATATGACTTGCCTGCCATATCTGAGTTTTGGGAGGGTATACATTGTGCAATGCAAAAGCCCTTCATAAACCAACGCATTGTCATTAAGCACATGACCAAAATGAGCCATTATGATCAAATGTGTAATTTTTATGTGCAGAAAAAGTACCGGGACTTCCGCCTGCAGGGCGTACTGGACTCCACTCTGAACAGTAAGATGTACGACACAGTGCGTAACCGGCTCACAGTGGAGGAGGCGTCTGCTTCAGTGCGGGAGGGGGGCATGCAGGGCATCTCCATGAAGGACAGCGATGAGGAGGACGAAGAGGACTAGACACAGCCCTGACCCCACCCTCAAACACCCCTCACTCTTGACTTTAGCCTGGTTACCGATGCATGTACCAACTCAGATAGCCACTCTAGGACCTCTTTGTCAGCTCGAAATGCCTATGAAGGAACTAATAACTATAAAAAATAGTACTTATACTGAGGAAATAAAAATGTAAAAAATAATATGATTGGCAGTTTAGCTGTGTCATGATAAAGATAGCACCTATCTTTGATTCATTCATTTCTAAATTCATTTCTATGTGTTACTAAGCAATATGGAGAAACATTTGTTTGACAATGTTGAGTGAGATTAATAGGTGTGTCCCTGTCCAATGCAAACCTATATGGCGCTACTTTGTCGTATCTACATTCATTATGGTACATTGTCGTGAAGATGAGTGTGTGGACCCTTTTCTTTGTCTTGTCTGTTTTAAGTGAATGCCAACTGCTTCAAACTGAAAATAAAACCTCTGTATTTGTTGAAGGCTGTCGCAGATAAACTGTTGTCTACTGTTCAACATCAACAGTAAGTTTGTACCATGTGTCTGCGCTCTGTGCTCATCTCCACCACCAATTAGACACTGACCTACAGTTCTATAGAGATGCAATATTCTCATAGCTCCATTTTGATAACAGGAGATTCTATTTTTATTTCAACATTAAAGGCCTTGAAGCAGGTTCTATTTTAATTGAGTTGCACTTTTACAGAGAAAAGAGCAAAATAATTTTTTTTAATGAAAAAAGTTGGTCTGTCTTTGTTCTGTAATTGTGTAGAATGAGATGTCTGGCATTTGTTTGGGTCTCACTGTTGTTTTGTATATATGATATAAATATATATAAATATAAAATGCTGTACATTGCATTCTGAGCCATCGCTGCATGCTTGTGGGTTCCTGCCCTCCCCAAACGCTTTCTGTTTTCTGTGTCAATTAGCTGGTCCATTCATTCTTGCTTTTGCCTTATGAAAAGCCAACAGTTGTAATATGCAAGAGCTGTGGCCTCTAAATAAAATTATTGTACATGTGTATTATCTCATTTATGTTTGCTGCCAGTAGGGGGCACCAGAACAACAGACTGGAGGCAGAAGACATCCCCTGCATCGCCAATACCATGACGCATCCAAACCCTTTATTTCATGTACAGCAGTACAAATAACCTCTCAAATAACACTAGCACAGCATTATATGGCATTTACCATCCTCATATGAACAACTGTAATGTCTCCAATTGTAATGTCATAGAAACAGGAGATATTAAGGAGAAAACATGTACATATTCATTACAAAATAGATTTTGAACCTGGCTCAAGTACTGGAAACCTGTGGAGTCATTTGGGTGGTTGATCTAAAAGAACTGTGGACAAGGTACATTCTGTTAAGGTCCACTTTACAAACAACTGCTTCGTATAAAAATAGAAACTAATAAAAGCAGAAATGTACAGGTAAAGCCACCGCACAGAGATATACAAGAATGCACAAAAGTCATACAAAGCAACCAATGTTTACTGCAAAGAAGTGGGAGTAACTGTGTGAGGATAAAATAAATCCAATACAAGGTTGACAATAACATAGTATAGGTGCCAAAGGAATGTTTAAGGTTAGTGTGGATACAGACTTTGAGTCTAAACATATTCAACAAAACCCAATGCACTCACGCTTCCAATATCTGCACTAATATACTGAACCATGTTCAATTGTAGCTGATAAATAGACCACATAACCACATCTTTGGTTACAAATAAAGCATAAACCCGAGAAATAGTAACAGTGCCTGTGCAAAGTGACCAGCCCCTCCTTGGCCAATCTGCTCAGCTCATAATGGATTTTCATCATCTAGAGATAATCAAATTTAACTGTGTAACTTAAAGTGTAAATAGGTATGATTTTTGGCTAAAAGTAAGCACCATCAATGAACACAGACAAGGCACTGGGCTGTTCCACCACCACTTACACCAACATATGGCACAGCAGTAAACGAGAGCGGGGAGACTTATCACGCAAGACCTTATTTAGTCATTTTGTAAATATTCAAGAGCCTCAAACAACAACAGTGTGGCACTTTCAAAAGACAGTGAGCCATAACACTTTAGCTGCTGCATCAAAACTGGTTTAAAACATTGGGTCTAGACTTCATGTCAGGAGCAAAAAAGGGCACATATCAGTATTTGCATTAACGTGATTTCTCGGTGAGAACAGGCAGGTGATTTCTAGTTGATTCTAATGGCATGGCGTTTATAATTTTGTATAGAGACTGAGAGGAAAGACTTTGCACAGGCACTGCACCGCGTAAATAGATGATCATTGACTGTTGAGGTTAGTAACTGGGGCAAATAAAACATAACATAATTAGATATATTTATAATGAGTTACAAAAGAGTCAGTGGACAAACTGATAAAACTACAAAGAAAAGATACACTGGCTGGATATAATAGATATTATATATATTACAAAACAATATAACAATATACATAAATCCCTGCAAAAGCAATAAATGTTCACATTATATGTAGTAACACGTAAAATAAGCAATAATAATAAGTACAAGTTTTACAAGACAGTAGTGAGAGTTTTGGACAATATATCAATTATATATAGTGACCAATATTCTTCATGTGACAAAGGCGGAGTGGCTGTGACTGACTGCATGCGGCGGGCTGTAGTGCTGAAGTGTGGTTAGATTAAAATGGTCCTCCTGTGGTTCTCATGGGTCTCTGGGTTTGTCACTTTGGGGTCATGAACCCAGATCCGTTGCCACGACGACTGTTTTTTTTAGGCAGTAACACTGATAGTATAGTGCAAACTGGACAAAGCGGCTTCATCCTCGGTCAATCAACTTAAAACAGGTGCAAACGCTCAGCAGGGTAATGCTAAAGACAAAGAATTAAAGGACGAAAAAAACATAAATATCAAAAAACTTCATCAGTATAAAAGTAATAAGGTTATTTGTTTTAATCAATAGTCTGGCAAAAAAGGCCTCCAAAAGTCATTGTATTTTTTTGTACAAATTTAAGTGCGAGTGTCCTTAGACGAGGGACTCCATGCTTTCGGCAGGGTCAGACTCGTCGGCCATCACCACCAGTCCATTAGTGTCCATGTGCAGCGTGCTCAGACCACTCTCCCTGTGGCTCACCAGACTCAGCATGGCTTTGTATAGGTACTGGTACTGCTCCTGTGCACAGAAACAGTCATCATTATTCAGCAGTGGAGTCGCAGATCAATAAAGATACTGCTTTGGGTTGCTTGTTTAGTGAGGTTCGTACAGAAAGAGCAAACAACTTCTGATGCAAATCTACTTGTTTTTGTGCTGCGGTACAGAATGAAATCTGCAGCTCAAGGCACTAAAACATCTAACATCGAAACAGAGTTCAAAGTTAACAACATGTAAAAATAGTCAAATAGATTTTTATAATGAACCAACACTTCTCACAAGTTCTGCTTTACTACAGCCTATGGATATATATTACTAAAGTCATTAAAAGTCATTGACACGTAAATATGTATTCTGTACACACTGTGACAAGAATATTTATTAGGATAAGGATTATGGGTAACAGTTTATGAAACCCCCTGTCACATTCTTTTCATTTGTGTTTTCCTTCAATGGTTGTCAATTGTGCGATGGATCTGATTCCTAGTACGCCATAACAATTTGCTGATTGATTTTACATTTTCCCCCAAACTTTTATTTATAATTAGAACTGGCCATACACCATGACGCACATTTGTCACTGGATTATTATTATGTAAAAAATACATCTCAATAGATTATAATAATATTATACATGCTTGAAAAAATGTATTTGAATTTAAGTGAATTGAGTAAGTATAGTCAAGTAAAAAATTGTTTTAAAAAGAAGCACAAAATCCAAATCATTTGAATTATTATTAATTATGCAAAAAGCCTTGAAAAGAACTACAACATTTGAATTCCTAGTTGTGCATTGTAAAGTCATGAAAGAGTGACTTCTTACTATATCAGTGAAAACGCCCGGTCTCATGAGGTTGATCATCTTTGCGACCTGATAGATGTCCACCACGCCCTCGTTCTCAAGCTGCTGTGACAGAGTGGTGAGGGCACACAGCATCCCTGCAGACACAGCCCCGTACCTGCAAAACCATTAGGAAATTTCATCTATCCTCTGGGCCTACTGGAGTCATTCAAGCAAAAAAACATTGGGTCCCAAATATGCAGCGATTTGCACATGTATTTCTTTTTATCCAGATTTCAGACAGGTATAAAGAGCTCATAAGTAGGGCTGGGCTATATCATATTGCTGGTGACATATATATTATTAGTATATGAAGTTTGGAATATTGCACAGCTGCTGATTTTCTTCTCAGGGATGAGGGGAGGCAGACCGAGATCCTGGCTGTTTGCTACTGCTAAAACCTTAAGCGCCTGACCGACAAACACTGACTGTGGAGGCTCTGCAGAGAAGATGTGAGGAGAAGAACTTACCCATGGGTTTCAGAGTTATCAAAATTTAGTTGTTGCCATTGAAATAAAAGAAATGGGCAAAAGTTCTCAAAATATCACCTAATAACAGGAAGCTGAAACCCATGAATAGCTATAACATATAGGCCAAATCTTACATAAAAATAAGTACAATTACCCCCCCGGAGTGCAAAGAAAGGTATAGTATAAATATTGAGCCTGTTCATTCATCATATATTGAAATATATATGTAATATAGTAATGTAACAGGAAACTGAAACCCATGAATAGCTATAACTTGGACAGCCCAAAACAAGTAGGTTACAAATGTTATAAGAAGCATTGTTAAGCAGCAATTAGGTATTGCCAATCACATTGTTATCGCAAATTTTCTTGAATATTGTGATAAAAAATGTAGTCAGTATCTTGTAGGCTTGTGTTGCTAGTTTACACTGAACCTAAACTCTAAACCTACTACCAAAGACGAATGATGAGATCATCTCTGGACAGCAATGTAGTCATATTCTTGTCATAAAACATGTCAAAAGTTTAACCACTACAATAAAACACAGATTAGCATCTCACTGTGCATGTACTGTGTTGTAAATTACAGCAGAAAGCAGCCTGGTGGTTTAAATGGAGCACTAATTGTCAGGGCATCCCGTAATGAAGACAACATGCTGATGCTGCCACTAATCACTCAACAGCACTGGGAGAAAGTACATTAACTAAAACTAGGGCTTGTGCACAATTACACACAGGCTAATACTGATTAGGCTAATGTTGATTTTAGTAACTGATAAAATACTGTATTTAAAATTTCACACTCATTTTATTCTGCTACAGTCATTCAACAAGACAGTCAAGTAAAATAACCATAACAACTACTACATATGAAATGATGATGATGTAAATAAATAAATAAATAAATAAATAAATAACCATAGCAGGGTAGTTAGCGGTTCCTAACATTAGTGATGGGCGATCCAGTACCAGGTAATACCATGGTAAGTATTCCAATATCGATCATACACTGATTTTTTTCTTGGCATATGTGGTGGCTATTCATATTTTCGCTCCACCCCAGATTTAACTGATGTAACAATTATGTGTAGGTGCAAAGAATGTATCATCAAATGATAATAAAAACCTTTAAGAATTGATATTTTAGCATGAGAAACTTTTCACTACTCATCACTACTCAACATGCATGTTAATATGATAATCCAGCTCACAGTGGCATGTCCTACTGACTGAAGACAAGCTTTTAGGGAAATAAACTGCCCTAGAGAATTCACTTACTCGTCGTGTACAATGGTGGGACCGTCCCGTGTCATAGCCTCCTCTTTGATGACACTGATGAGCTCAAATGTGCTGCTGAGCGGGGCATCCGGGTTTGGCCATTTGGGGCATTGGAAATGTCTGACCTCCAACACATAATCGTCCTGTAAAAGGTATCAAAAAACTAAAAGATAAACACAGGAATTATGTGGGTTAAAGGTTCACTATGTAACTTTTCTGCTTGTCTCCATGGAGATATTGCTGCTTTACCTGGTATGTTCTATAGTATGGCATAAAGTGTATCCATATTCCATTTATTTTATTTTAAGGATGTTTGTATCGCTTAAAAATGCCTTAAAAACATACATATATTCTTACAATGAGCGGGGTCAGCTCTCCACAGATCTGACCCTGGAGGTGTCACTTGCTTGTGTCCATGGAGAGAGAGATATTTAATGCCATACTGTGGAACATTCCAGGCAAAGCAATAACATCTCCATGGACACAAGCAGATGGCAGACCATTTTCCGGAAAAATTACATAATGCACCTCTAGTGGGTGGACAGCTTACCTGTGTGGCCTCCAGGATGAAGTCGTGGATGATGATCTGCTCCTCGTTGGACAGGCACAGTCTGTCTTTGCTGATCAAAGTGACAGTGAAGGCAATGCAGTTCATGGCCTCCTCACGGCTGGGCCAGTACACAAACTCATCCTCCGCCTAAAAGAAAAAGTGCACTTGATTTATATTATAATAGGGAAGTTCTTTTCAGTTTTTGATGAATATTGGGTCAGACTGCGAACTACTTGCAATACTAATACTACTGAATTCTATATTATATAGGACTGATAAATCAGAATAATCATGACTAGTTGACTATTAAAGTAATTGTAATTCAATTTTGATCATCATAATCTGTTATATATGTAACAATAGACTGTTGCATTATTAAATCAAAACTAATCAAAATCGATTATATATATAAATATAGATTTGAAACTTGAAATCATCTGAGAAGCAAACTAATTGAAAAAAAACAACCCAAACATATTTAATTCAAAGTTGGTATTAAAAGGAAATTAACCAGATATGTTTACATACCAGTCCTTGGTTGTCAGGCAGCATTACAATAATCTGAGCATTATGGTCCCAAATCATTCTCCAAAAGTCTGTTGTGGTGTGGGGCAAAGGATGCTGGGTAATTATGAACTCATTACTCCTGTAGTATCCCTGTGAGGTGAAAGGTCAGGAGTTAGTGACAGACAGGCAAGAGGGCCTACAGCATGTAATAGCAGGAAATGGCAGGGGCACACTACCATTATGTAGGAGGCATTAATATAATCGGTTCCTTTCATTCCGGGCAGAGTGGTGAGTCCGACCCTGGCTCGCTCCGCTGTGGAGAGACGCACAGATTGAAAAAAGCTCATGCTGGCCTTCCTCGATATTGTTCAGCTGATAATGCACACATTCATTACTGCTCCTACTGTTGCTATAGAAACAAGTATCTCATTTTCCCCCCCGACCAGGGTTAGAGCCGAGGACGCACAGAAAGATTAACTTATAGGATTATGGAAATGGTTTCTAATTTTGGAATAGTCCTTAAAGATTTAGACTGGAAAAAGGAAAAGGGGAGAGGATTAAGGTGGCATACAAAAGAGCTATTGTTAGAAAATTTAATTAATGCTTTACCAACACTAATAGGCAATATTAAAGGAACAATTAACACCTTCAAAATATACAAATTTAATACAGATCAAGCATAATATATACCAGAACTTATCTGTTGGACATAGTCTTTACCCCTTATACAGAATACTATACTATACTATACCATACCAAGTGCACTCCTGTTCCTTTTTTGAAACAGTATTTATCACATATGATGAATAGTATTTATCACATATGATAAATACTGACCACATAAATACAAGAAAGATCCCCTAGGAGCCATATTTGTGGAGATGCTCTGATCCAGTTTCTAGCCTTACAATTTGACCTTCTCTTTCTGTTTTGACTAGTTTTACATAAATGTTACATAAAGACTTTTGTTCACTTTTTGCCTAGATTTGTCACGCTAACAAATTCTGAAATGTGATATTTCTACAGGCAAATATCACAAAAAATATATTGATACTATTGACACAATGACCTTAAAGCAGGATAATCCCAGTAAACCCTTTGCTAAGTTAACCATATTGTAAAAATACATGAATAAATAGCCGAATGAAACACCTCAGCAGTTGGTTCTAGAATCTATTTGATTAATTATTTGACCATCTACCACTTATGTTATCATATAGGCCAAATCTTACATAAAAATAAGTACAAATATATATGAAATATAGTAATTATTGTGACATTTCTGCGGTCGGTTTTAACATAACTAACTTGTGTCCAATTACTACGTTAGTTAAAACTACTTTATCATAATAAAATTTAGCGAACATTTTAATTCTTTTAGTGGAAGTTTTTCCTGAAATGACATCAAATATACTGGTTTAAGATTTCTGACAGCAGGAGAGCTCTTTTCAAATTTATGAATATTGTTGGTGTGAGCATCCATAAACCATTGAAATTATGCTTTTAACCTGAAAAGCCTTGTAACTGCAAAGCCCACTTGATTCTGTTTGAAAACCTCCGAGTTCAGAGATATGCAGTGTCTTTTACAGCCCTGAGCGTAGACCATGACCTTGTATGCAGAAAACCGCAGCCTACAGAGAGTGCTATGGTTAATATGAAGACACTCCACTCACAGGGAACCACGGAGGAGTTGCGGTTCTTCTCCTTGTTACAGTCTTTGTGTGCGCTGAAGCACTCCACGAAGCGCATGTTAGCCTGAGACAGCAGCTGCACAGGGCAAACACAGGAAAAATAGTTGGATGAGAAGGGAGAAAATACTGTATAAAGTTTGAATTTTCAGAGTTACAGATAGAGCAAATTAAAAATACACTGTCTTCATGGCTTGTGGCTATGTGGATATGTTGTGGTTACGGGACAGAATACATGAAACAAACAAAACAACAAATGCCTGTAATTCAAATGAATCTAAAAGGGACACTTAAATATTTACTAGTTCTCACTTTAATGTACTGAATCATTTTCATTTTTTTTGTCATTGTAGGCATTGTGCTCAAATTGCAATTCTTTGTTAAAATGTGCACTATGCAACTTTTCTGGTAGAGAATACACCACCTGTGCGCCACCAGGTCAAGTTACAGGTCAACTCTGTGGTGAGATGACCCCGCTTAGAGTAAGAATATACATATTTTTTGAGGTGTTTTGAGCAATACAACACCTGTAATAAATAAATGCAGGTACGTTTAATGCAGTGCAATTTACCCAGTTCACTTTTAAGATAGATAAAGAAGTAACATAGTAAATACAATAAAAAAAACAAAAAAAACAAACCTTCAATATTTTGCTCTTCATTCACTTGTGGCATATTTAGCAAGCATTAATCAAATGTACAGTATATTGTATAAAACTAAAATCTCAATTAGGGTGGTAACATAGAGACGCCTTTTGACCACTGTGAGTATTGATAGTTATATTTTTTAGATTTCATTTATTTTTATTTTCATTTTTTACAAGATACTAAAAGTTGTCATCTTCAGAAATGACTTTTTTACAGTTAAGATGAGAGTGAGGAGACAGATGTGCAGACGTGGAGCCCCTATAAAGGTACTGTACGCTGTGTTAACAAGGCTCTGCTCTGAAGGCTGCCTCTCCCTGTCAGTGGTGTAACAGTGAGCTCACGCGGCCCACCTGCAGCAGTGGGAGCACTCACCCTGAACTGTTTGTCCAGTCGTGTGCGGCCGGACGAGTTGGGTGTCAGGATGCTGTTGACATAACTGTGTAGCTGACAGGCCGGCACCTCCGTCTCCCGGCACAAAATGGTCTCCAT
>KN471683.1:0-26645 GCA_000787095.1 Periophthalmodon schlosseri
ACCTTGCCTAGTATGACTGTGGTGTGTAAATAATTGATTGGTGGGGGTTAAAGGGGCAGATGGTGCAGATTTACAGTCTCGCTTAGGTCATCGGGGCATCTGCGGCTACAATAAAAGCTTACCCCCACAGAGTATGTAGTAAATAGATAAATGCAATGTTCAGGGTGACTTTGTGTCTTGAGAGGTGCTATATAAATCCAATGCATTATTATTAGAAACAATATTTTTAGGAGTTGATTGTGCTATAATGTGCACATTAAAGGTTACAGTTGTTAACCTTTGCAAAAAAAAAACAAAAAACAAAACAAGTTATAAGCAACAAGAGGCACATTATCACGTAAAACAACATTCTTTATTACTTCCTCCTTTCTTGCACAATTGTTGTCCTCAGTTCACCTTCTGTACAAACTAATATAAGGGAAGTCTCATGATGGGCTCTTTAAATCTCTCCAAACTCTAACACCTGACTACCCCCTTGTGTCAGCTCTGCTCTTCACACACACAACATTACATAAGGCGAGAGTGGGGGACAAATGAAATTCCTCAGCAAACCAAGTAGAGCTCCATAAATCTTCTTGGAATCATCTCTGCCCTTGATGTTGTTCCAGGTTTGGTCCACGGAAGCCGCTGCATACCGTGAGGTTTCGGCACAGCCAGGTCAAGCAACGGTAACACAGTGCTGATGATTCCACACTTCTTCCAGCAAGTGGCTTATTTGGCCCGAGCTCACTGTGGTATGACCAAAAAAGGCATTGCATGTCCACTAGGCTACCGTCTTCTCATCTCTCATGGGATTGGATAGTTACGGAATGCTACTAAAGGTCAGTGGATTTATGCGCATGAACAGGTAGAGTTTATGTAATAATTAACAGCTGATATAAGAAAGAGGGAATGTGGGAAGTTGGAGAGGGACTTTATCAGTCTGAGTAAACTTTTATAGCCCTGGGAGATTGCCTTGACAGTACAGCTTACAGGAGATAGGGCACTTATGGGTTTAGTTAGCTGTCGGATTAGCCTTAACCCTGTGTCCATTATAATCAAAGTGTAATCATAGCTCTAATGTGGGAAAAAAGACAGGCTGGGTCAGAGCCAAGAGGGACATAATAAAATGTGAGTAAAAGGCCTAGCACTTCAGAACTGATAGATGTTAGGCCAACAGTGTCAGAATGGTGCAATAAAATAAGGACTCCACTCCTTTTTTATAAATATTTTGATGTAGCCTTTTTCTACGTTCACTATTGTGTCCGCAGTCACACCTAAAACAGCGTAAAAGATTGACAAGTTTTGCCAGGCCCGTTGACAGACTTTTTGGTGTCCAGGGCAAGAAGGCTCACATGGGATCCCCTTTAACAGAAAATAATAGAATGAAGGTCAAATTCTGGGCCCTAGGACAACAGATCATCTTGCTTTCAGTTTCACCTACATTGTAAAGTATGATATGAAAGTGGTTTGTGTATGAGTGTTGGTGGTGGTAGGAGGTGCCAATCAGGGCAGCTATGTCTACAATAGTAGCTTACCACCAATGACTGTGGAGCACTATGTAAATCGAATGCATTATTAACCCCTAAAATGGGAAGAGGATGGCTACATTGCACTGGCTGCTTTTCATATCCCTCCCTTACTTTGACTTTGTTTCTCAGCCGGTTATAGTGAACGAATTCAGTAAAAAAAAAAAAAAAAAAAAAACTTTTAGCACCGGATCTGAAAGCATGAAGCAGCCAAATCTTCCCCCTGAGCTCACGCCTTAGTCCTCTTTCTAAGTCTCTCTGGAGGTGTCTTCATGTTATTGTCTGGTGTGTGAACAGGCCCAAACTTCTGTTCTTGGCGTACGTGCCGAGTTCTTACATAAGCGGCCAACTGTGAGTGGACTTCCTGTAGCTCTCTATTCTGGACTTGACAAACTGTGTGACTATGTAAGGGAGTCTCATGCAGTTAGTTCATTTTAACACCAACTCCCCAAGACCTCCAAATGTTTGTCCTGACTTCACCCAATCACATGTTGCCCAGAGAATGATTTCATGTGATATTAAATCAAAGTTTATAACCTGGCTTCCTAATAAGAGCAGGCAAAGGAAAGTCCCGTTAGGTGGGTTGGGATGGAGGCTACCTCCTGTTTGCAGCTCCAGTGACGTCAGAGTGACAAAATTGATTTGACAGCCATAAAGTTTAGGGCTTGCAGTGACCTGACCCATTTCAACCCATTAAATTAAAATGAAAACATTTCCAGATGTGTGATGACAAGGTAAGGTAGGAAGGAGGCATGTTCAGTATGTAATAATTGTGGACATAGGAAATACAGACTTAGTACTGCGTGTTTTTTCCAATAAATGACGTTGGTTTTGGGTCATCGCTGAATGAGAAAAAAGGCTCTGAATAAACATGCTGGAAATAGCCAGTGTTGTTTCAGTATGTAAGATAGTATCATGCATGGAGCTTGTCTGTGACTCCATGAGTAATTTTCACTATAATATTTGTTTCCATGAATCTCACACCTTCAGGAAGTCAAACTGAAGCAAACAAACCACTTCAACATAGACAATACAATTGTGCTCCTGCCTTAAACAAAAAGTAAAGAGTAGATATTTCCATTGTAGCAGTAGTCTTTTATTACATGTCAAACAGTAATAAAAAAAAAATATTTGATTTTATTTGCAGGAGTGGGTTTTTGTTTTATACTGCTGGTGCCAAGTTCACTCCACTATTTTTGATGGCTGTAAAAAATGTGCGTAATATTTTTCCTTCTGTTCTGACCAAAATACTTAGTTTGAAATAATGCCCCGAATCTTAACATTATATGGCAGGTGCTTTTCAAGATGGGAAACTTGGTTAAATTGAATCTACATACAGTTTTCTTTCAGTGTTTTCTTTGTGTTTTTCAGTAATATCCCAATAAAATGAAAGGTGATTGGCACCAGGCTCCAGAGTCCTCTAAGAAATATGCAGTCAAGTAAACCCTAAGCATCTCCACATAACAGGACAGAGTGGTAATGCATGTTCAGTCTTCAAAATGTCAAAACTGTGCTCATGTTAACTCTTACAACATTGACCATGACATCACTGTTTGCTCTGTGCTCTGTCAACATCAAAATGATGAACCGACCAAAGTATGGACTGTACAAAAATAACACAGCAGCTGTTTGTTCTTCAATTATAATATATTACAACAATATTAACTGAAAAGAATCCATTTGTTATTTGTACTTATTCGGATCTCACCTATCTCAAAATATGTTTGGAGAGTGAAGTCAGTTTGCATGAGATAATAGGGCCTACTACTCCCATCACTGTGGATAATCCCCCAGGCCTCAGGCTATGATGTAATGCAGAAAGTCGGCTTCATTTCATCAGCTGCAAAAATATTGAGAATACCAAGCTTGGACGGGACCCTACTTTATCTGTACTGTGTGTATGTTATCAGGAACGTCTGGTATTAAGGCCAAAATTCAGGTCTATAAACGGGAGATTGAATTCCTCCTCCTTTCTCACAAATGCTTTTCATCATTTGGAGAGGAATATGAGGCGGACTGGCATTTCCGTGAGCTAGACTTCTGCATAACCTCATGATGTGTGTTTTCAAGCCAAAAGAGGGATGAAGGCAGATTTGAAGGGAGTCAAAGACAGATGAGAGGGCAGAACGCTGATAGAAGGGAACATATAATGAGCGTTGTTAATTAAAATGAGGTTAGCTTGAATGATTTCACATGGAGCGTAACAAGGTAAAAACAAGTCAAAGCCCACTGGGAAAGTCACCCGTTCAAAATTAGGGTCAAGAACTGTTCAGCAATTCTAATGGCCCAGTATTTGGTCACCCTCCTCACATTCTAAGGGGAGGGCTAGGTTAGCCTTCATGATGAGAAATTGATATGAGAAAAATAACTTTGGATCAAAAAAAAAAAAAAAAAAGATTTAACTTGACTTTGTGGGAGAGAGTGTAAGAGTAAAGAACAGAATCATCAACATATACATGACTCAAGCTGTTTGATGTTATCGTGTGGGACAATTAATACAAAATTAGAGAATAATATGGGGCCCAGTATAGAACCTTGAGGAATACCCTTTTCAATTACACAATTACACACCTGATTGAACACCACGGAAAAGTATATTTTGATATCAATTATGAATATTGGAGTTGAACCATAAAACTGTATTTGAACTGAAGTCCGTGAAGGAGTGATCAGCCATGTTGAAAGCAAAACAAGAAATATTGCACCCAGAATAAAATCTGGACCATAAGAAATCATGTTTTAATACATTATAATGAGATAATTAAATAAAGACAATAATGTGTATTTAACAATGTATTGAACTGAGAAAATGTGGTTAAAACTGTCTCTAAACATGCTTAGACTATGAACTCCATTCTACAGAACATCCATTCATTTTCTGATAACCCTTGTTAATGTTGTTAATATTCCACTCCATAGTCAGCCTTCAAACTAAGACTTCGAACTGAGCATGACCCTGGAAATCCCTCATTGCACTTCAACAACCAACTTCCAAATGAACCACTGCAAGTCCACTCTATTATTAGGCCAGTTAAACTATTTTGTTTTGATGACAGCAAATCCCTCTTAAGTCATATTTAAGTGCCAATAAATCAGATTTGCTCCAACCACATCTTTTTAATCAAATGTTTGCCTTCTGCAGAGGGAACATGATGATAACCTCACATATGCAACTTTACAGCCACAATGTAAAGGCATACACACCCTTGCCTTGAAATCCTTATCTTCAAACTTGCCTTTGACGCCAATAAATCAACTGATACAAGCTCACCACAGTACTCCCACTGCCCTGCATTAACACCAAGAAATGCAGTCCATTTTCTCAAGCAATTTAGCTGATTCTGTAGTTGCCAGTGTCGGACAATACATTGCTTTCACAGCTTGCCCACACTCTGGTCTGGCCGGAGGGGGTCATGTCATACAGATTTCTCAAAGGCCTTCTTTCGTTTGGGGAGGCTGTCTGGTTGAGCGTCTCCAGGCAGAGGAATGTTGGAGATGCTGGTGCCAGGAACCACACAGATCAGTCAAAGGAGTTCATGTTTCACATAAGACAAAGACCAACCCCAGCACTGGACAACAGGGGGCACCGCTGGTGGTAATTTGTCTTGTTAACTGTGGAGTGAAACAGGATATGAAATGGTAACAGCGCAGGTGTGTGGACAAAAGCAAGTCAATACGTTTTATTATGGTCAAGGTTGCACGCATCAACTGTCACTACACACAAATGATCTGGTGATTTTGGGCTATTTCCATTGATTTAATTAGCCTGTGTTGAGTGAGGATCTGCAGTTTGCAAACAAGAAAAATGCAGCTCGGAGGGACTGGCGGGTCAAAGACAAACAGCCAATAATAGGACTGGTGACTGTCATGATTTCTAGCATAGAAATACCTGCAAACAAATTTATAAGACAGTATATCGTCCCAAATATGACATAACTATAGATGGTACTACACTTAGAATTAAAAAAGCTATTTATTCTTCATCAGTTCCACATATACATTATTTAGGTTAAAACAAGAAAAATCTTTTTTGAAGAAGGTGTTTTGTCTTCACACAACAGTGTTTAACCTGAAACAACAAAATAGCTGTTTAATGTTTGTTTATGCAAGAACTGCAGAAAGCATTGTAGAATAAGTCTCTGGCAGTGTTTTCTGAAATACTGCATTATCCAATTCGTATTTACCTCAGTCTGAATGGTGGCTGATGGTCACTGAGAAGCTTGTAAAGCATGTAGCAAGTATTATTACTGGATTATGTTGAAGTCACACCACATGAAGTAGCATTATGCAGTAAATAGACAAATTTGGAAACTTTCAAAACCAACCTTGTGGAAAATGGTGCATTACAACCGGCTCTTATTTAGGATACTTAAAAGATAATTACAGCAAATGATACACGGCTGACCTGGGAATACCTTGGGACCCCCCGGGAGAGCTGGAGTGTGTGTGTGTGGAAAGGGAAGTCTGGGCCTCCCTGCTCAGAGTGTTGCCTCTGCAACCTGGCCCCAGATAAAGCAGAAGAAAATGGATGGATACACATAGTGATGCATATAGGAAGAATTTAGAGATTTCATATTGTAACATTCTCACTAAGGATAAGCAACTACTCTTTTCCAGTAACACGTCACTCACAAATGCATGACATTCACCCAAACACCCAGACACGAGTTGTGCTTCTGAGTGTTGCCATGGCATCCACTCTTGAATGGGAAGTTGTGTCCGTGTGACAGCAGTTGCCAAAACACAAGTCCAAATAAAAGATGTATTTGAGTACAGTGAATTACAACATGCACTTCCCTTTTTGTCACTGAGAGAAGCTTCTGTTCACAGTTTCTAATTATCATATTACATCTAGGCCTATTATTATGGCCACATTAATAGATACAGCCGTTAATGTCCATCTATAAATTTCACCCTAATCACTTCTGATTACGGTATGTATTAAAGTTGACTGTTGACTGACTGTTATAATTAAATGTTCAGTGAGTGTGCTAGTGTGCTAGCCCATGTGTGTCCAAGGCTCTAAGTGTTATGAGATGAACTTGTGGGTGGTTCATAATATAAACCAGAGTATTGTGTACAGAAGCGGCATGTACAGAGGAATGTGCGGGGAGCCACTGTTGTCTAAACACAGACTGAGCTCTTAGGACTCAACAGGAGTCTTAGGCCCCACGTTAGCAGTAAATCTGAGAATCAGAAGCAAAATCCTCTTTTCTTTCTCTGTTTGGCCTTGTCTGTCAGCTCTACCCCCATGTTCACACAGACCCTCATATGGATCAGTTGCACTGTTTTAAGGTTAAACAATACGATATTTAAGGAGATTTTTCCCCCTATAGACTAGCAAAAACACACATGGAGTAGTATTACGCCAGTATTACTGAATGGTATGCCACTGTTTTTTCTGGAAATTGTACACAAGTATAGTCTATCTTCACTATCCATCAAACATTGGTAAATAAGTGTAAATGTATTAATGTTCATATGTGATGGAAGATGCAGTAGGTCTACTCATCACAGTGAGTCAGCCGGTGATATCCAACTGTTCTAATAAATGCATCATGGTTGTACTAATTATATATATTACAAATCTAGGCCTATTCATTCATTCTCTTGCACAGATTGTAGGTATAGTATGGTAGCTATTAGCAACAGCTTACATCTTAAAGTGGCTCAACAACCAGATTTATTCAATGGCATCTCTCAGTTGGTATAATGTGTCCTGTAAAGGACAACATTCATTCAACATGACTCAAACTCTGAGCCAACCCTCATCTCAGTAGTGCTGGTTATTTCTTTCCTTGCACTGCCCTCTAGTGGTGCTAATAATTATGCTGCGATATTACTATTCTCGTGTTCACTTTAAAATATAGGTGAAAATTGTCAAAAGTCTTGGGCGTGTAAGAGGAAATTATGGCTTGAATTGTTGTGTTTTTATTATTTAATTAAATACGCATATTTAATTATTTAATATGCATAAAATTATCTTATGTTTGCTACATATATGTAGCATGTCACATCTATTACTTGCATGGAGTTTTGTAGCCTATTGGTCTCAAGAGGTAAATTCAAGGATGCTAAAGTAGAACTACACCTGCTGCACAGAAGCAAAGTTGGTGCACTTTCACAATCCAGCCAGTAGATAGAGCTGTCCTCACTTACCAAGATCTCAATGTAAAATAACATGTTGAGTTCATGCACACAAGCTTGTATAAATATATTCTAGCTATGGCTGGTCAAAGTTTCCCATGCCAAAATGTCTGTACTACATTCCACCTAATGTTCTCACAGTTTGGGCCACCCTGGGAACCTTCTGGATTGGTCTAAATAAATCAATTCCAAAATAGGGTTTGTTTACGATGCCCAAAAGGAGATGGATACATTACAACATTGCTTTTTCAGTGAATCTGTCACTTCACATGCAGCATTTCCCTCAGTGCATGTTTTTTTTACATTTACAACTAGACTTTTTTCGTCCTTTGGATTGATAAACAAGCATTATTAATTCCATCCTAAGGATACATACAACCCTCTCAGATAGGTACAAAAGGTAGAAACTCACAATAGATATTCACTTTGAGGTAGGGTTGATACTTAGATTAGTTAATACTAAAATGAGTATCAAAACTAGATACTCATTTAAAGTATGGATACTTAAAAATATCAAATAAGTAGAACAAAATGTGACATTTTCTAAATAGTTTTAGAATTGTCTTGATATAGACCTATATCAGGTAGTCAGAAGTATATCAAAGAAACAAACTGTCTGTTGAAAATTACATCACATGACCTAAAAAAAACTTTGACTCATGGTATCAAAATCAAGCCGTTCCCTTAGTATCAAAATCGAGTTTGAAATTTGTATCATAAGAACACTGCTGTGCACTTTGTACACTGTACAAAGAAGGATATTCTCTCTCTAATACCAATGATATTTCAGGTATGGACTAAGGAGAAGGAACACTCAAACTGTGTGTTTGTAGGAATATACTCACTCGAATGATTACTCGTGTAGCATTTGTGTGAATTGTAGCTGGTCCATTTTGAGTCTTGAATTAATTCGTACCTATCAAAAACTATTGGCAAAAAACCCAATCAAAAGCTTATGCTTATAACAGGTGTGTTTTGTGTTGTGTGTTGGTGAGAAGCTATTGTTTTCTACTGTCAACCTCTTTCAGTGTTAGCTTCCTTACATATAAAACAGTTATGACAAAGTTGTCAAAAATGTTAAATGTATTGTAGTTTTAATGATTTTGACAAAAAGTGTTCCAGTGACAGGGACACACAGTCCCATTGTCCAGTACTTTCCACAGGGTTTGACTCCGTCCTCTCATTAACTCTCTTCCGTCTTGCTGACTTTTATGTCTGTTCCATGATGACTCCTGTGGAAGCAGACAGTGAGCTTCCTGCTTTTGTATCAACATCACTGGCACAACATCACTCATTTGAGGTCATTTACTGTAAAAAATGTTTCATACATTTTATTAGCCCCAACTCGTTTCAGGATGGTAGAGAATGAAAATGATATAAACTGAAAGCTGAGGTTCTGTTTTTACTACAGTTACAAAATCATATAAAATGTTCTAATTTGCACACATAAGTCCAGCAGAATATGATGGAAAATGTATCTTTAAATGTTTAATTTATATTTAAAAAATACATTATATATTATTTATATGGGTTGGTTTTACACATAACAGTAGGTTTGGTGATCATTTTTACCACTTTTTATTGAGACTATGCACAAATGTAAGAATAATGGTTCTTTTGTCTTCACATTTTACTCAGTGAAGAAAAATGCTGGTAAAGTATTTACCAGCATTTGTGCATATTAACCAGTGGTTAATATGCACAATATATTTGGACATTTTGAGAATTTATATTGGTGGCCAGACTCTGGACAGTTTCTCGAATTACAACAAAAATGTGTTTGAAAATAAATCCCACTGAACAAGCTGACATTTAGTTATGTGAAGCAGCTCAGGAATTTCAGGCCTAAACTTTTGAGTAACCAGATTTCTTGATGGTTAAGCCTCCAATACAATCTCCTGTATGTATTTTCTGCTCAAATATGTATGCAGAAAGATTCACAATATGTTAATCGAATGCATTTGTTTTGGTTATATCATATATCACCACTAGAGAGCAGACAGAGCTCAGATAAACTTCTGTGGAGTCATGTTCCATCGGTGCAATAAGTATATGGGATCCCAGTGCTCCATGCTGTTGCCCTCTAGTTGGCACTGTGCTTTTCCCTCTTGTTCTGTCTATGGTCTGTGGCTTCACACTGACTATAGCTGTTCACTATAAACTCCAGCTGCACTCGGAGTCTTGCCACAGAAACAGATGCTTGGCCTCACACAGAGGCCAAAAGCAGGGTAAGGACAGTTGTTTACTATAAAGTCATGCTAATGTGTATACAAGTTCACAACCCTCTAAAAAAACGCCCACTATAAAAGGTGCTGATAAAAAATGAGGCCTTTATACAAACAAGCAAAAGCACTGTCCGGTCTAAGCTATAATGGTATGGGATAAAGAACATTCATTTTTTTATACTAAAGAGGCTAAATCTTTTTTAATCTGATCATGGGGTAACAATAACCTACCACATTTCACCTTGTTAACAAACCTTTGACAACTGCCTATATTCCTCTTGATATGAAACTGTTATTTTCTCCCATTCAGCCAACTGTAACTACAGATGTTTGTTACATATGGCATTGTTGAGTAAGTACACACATGCTTAAGTATGCTCCCTTTGGCTCCCACCATAATAATGACTTCCTTATAATGCAATAGCTGCGATAATTCAGCGCTAACAGTGTCTTATGGAGCTGGATAAAAATGCAATACAATAGACTACAATACAACCAAAGAAGAGACCAAAATCTCCATCAGTGATAATAAACCAGAGTGCAGATATACCCCCACTAGGCACAAGGTAAGGAAGGGGAGAGGAGGTGTCCTGCTATTCAAAATGGACACTGAAATATCACCCGTCCAAACAATTCTGTAGGCAACAATCAAACAGAAAGAGCAGCTGTCTGAGAAAGTTGGGGAGCGCTCCTATAAGCTGTACACGTCGTAGGTGAAGGTGTTCTGGACAAGTGTTTGGAGAAGAGTGAGGGGCACAGCAGGCCACTGAGGAGACGAGGAGGAGCAGAGGTGCCAACAACAAGAAAACCCCTTCAACCACCTCCACGGATTTTCTATAACATGACTCTTTTTGGGGAATAAAATAAAAAGTGTTTTGAGTACGTGTAGTGATTATGCAATAATTTAGGTTTTATCATCTACGGTTGGGTAGATCTCTGTTTCTGTGTGGGGACCCAATTGGGTATATGCACTTGGCAGGGGTGCATACTGAAATAATTATCTATTTTGAGAATTTTAACTTCATTCACTTCCAGCAAATGAATCTCAATTCTTCAATTTCTTCCATTTCATGTAATTTGCGTAAACAAAAAGAAAAGACCTATTTACACATACAAAAAGGTCTACAGAAAACTGCCGTAGAACCACCCTGACCTCATCACCACTGGGGCAGTTCCTGTAGCTCATTGTTTTTTCTGGATTACGCATCCCTCTGTTTCTCCCTTTGGCCATGTTTGGTCACACTTTATTTTGTCTTTCTAGGCTCCTCTCGAGATGTTATCATTTCTAATCCCTTCTTACTCATACAATCTCTACCACTATTAACAGCCATCTTCAGGAAACGCTCTTTCCAAAATAAATCTGATCTCGCCAGGTCCATGAACTATAACAACCACATTTGTTTGACCACAAGGAAGAAAAAAAACTCTCTTAAAAATATTACTTGGTTCAGTGACAAAAGCTGGACAGGATTGCTGTTTAAACACAATGCCAAAATATGTCTTTCTGAGGGAAAATACCTAAATCTGAGGATCCAAAAAGGCATAGTTTGCATTGGAAATTTGAAGAAAGAACAAACTGAAACACATCAACCCACAGTACACTCCTGTACTGTTGGACAATTTGATTCTGTTTTGCATTTTTTTCCACATAAAAACATAATAAAAGTGTGTAAAACTGAACAACCAACAAATCAACCAACCAGCCTTCACCAGCAAAGCCCATTTCTGTCCATGAAAAATGCCCTATTGGAGGAATTATTGCGTATTCTAAAAAGCAGCATGACAGATCCAGATCCACATACCAAAGACGTCCTTGGCAGATTCACCTTGCTTTGAAAATATGACTACACATTTAGGTTGTATTTCAAATTGAAAAAAACAAAAAAACAAGAAATAATATTTTTGTTACCCATAAAAAAAATTAAAGATGCACTGTGTAACTTTATTGGTGGACTAATACATTCACACTTATCACCTGTTTGTCTCAATGGAGATCTAAATAGACTTTATTTGTCCCTGTGGGGAAATGGCTTTAAAGCGAATTCACATGACTGGCTTCACTTTTTCACTTTCATACATGACACAAAAAAAACCAATGCAACACAGAATACAAGTTAAGCGCAGTTATCGCACCAGGCCAGGTTACATGTCAGATTTGTGGAGTGGTGACCCTGCTCCACAGTAGGAATGCACGTTTTTCAATTTTTTTTACTATTACTAGTGCAAGACAGATGTCATACTGTGGAACATTCTATTCAAAGCAATAACATCTCTATGGAGACAAGCATGTTGTGGACCCCCCACCATGCTACATAGTGCACCTTAAAGCTTTGGAACTATTTTTGACTGACAAGCAAATAGTAAAAGGCATTTGTTTTTTGCCTGACCCCAGTTTGTCAGTCTGAGTTCACCTTTCTGCAGCCCCTGAAGTGTGGCTCTTACATGTTCCAGGTTGATTAGAAAGAGTTAATTTCATGCCGTGTAAAGCAGGAGGGGGGGGCGCATTGTAAACACCGCCTGTAGAGTGAGCTCATGTCTACGAGTGGTACATATGGCACGCATCGAGTCCAAGAGAAAACAAGGTAAGGGCTGATCTGAGGGGCCCCGCGGACACGAGAGAGGGGGCGGTCTGAGCACGGCTTGGTTTGGGACAGCTGGAGCGTGGAGAAGCCAGCTAACAGCGTATAGGTGTGCTACAGAGGAAGGACACCTGGTAGGAGTCTGTCTGGGGCAGCGTGCCTACAATAATACTCTGGTTGGGCTAAAGGAGAGAGAGGGAGAGAGAGGCAGAAAAAGTGAAGAAAACAAAGGGAAAAGGGACTGTGATACAAAGAAGGGGAGGGGGCTCTCTGGAGGAATATCAAGAATTTGCCTTTTAAGGGGTACGGCCCCACTACTCTGAGTTTGAGCCACACTATAATGCCAAAGCACTCAAAAAGGAGAAATAAACAGAAGAAAGAATAGGATTTTTGCACTACGTTGTAACTTAAGACAAAGTACATACTGTTTAGCATCATGAATAAAGAAAGTTAAAGCCATAGTGCAGAACATGTTATACATGTTTTTAGGTTATACATGCCTAAAAACAAGAGTGCTACTACATAAACAAACACCCAAGCAACACCAAAAACTTCTTAAAGCGCTACGCACCAGCAATGCTATAGTTCCAGTGGGTTGTCAAAACCATCTCCAGATCAGGCTACAAGTTAGATTAGTGGAGAGGCGAGCCAACTGACGGTAAAGATGCATGTTTTTCAATGGTAAACACTGCAACAGTCATAGTAGCACTTGGTTTTCAATATAGAACACTATTATGCACCTCTCCAACCACCACAAAACACATTGATACATTGAGGCATCTAGGAATCAAACTGCCAGCCTCACAGACAAAATTCTTCATCTCCAGAACAACCAATACCACCACATAATTTCTTATAAGAAAAAAGGTATAATCAGGATTGACAGACTTATTCTAATCTCACAAGTATCCAGCTGCCACAATTCAATACAAACAATTGCAATATAAAACCTAGTCCTAGATCACATATTACATTAGTTACAGCAGATAAATGAGCCAGTGTTTACCAGCTAACCAACTAGAGCTTTATAAAGAGGCAGAGGTCTGGAGTTCTGACTCATCCTGTGCCGTCACTTGTTGTGATGGTGTTTCATTTGTTTTGTGGACAATACGGAGCATGTGCTGAGGAGCCCGCTCTCAGGAAGCAGCGGAGGGGAGTCGGGGAGGAGAAATCCAAGAGGGGGGATAACAGAGGGGTGATTGTGTATGTTAAGAGTGAGGCAACCTAGAGCGCAGAGAGGAAGGAGCAGGGTAGCAGGGACAGCAATGGACTGGCTTGGAATGGGATGGAGTAAGTTAGGATCAAGTTTGTAGAAAGTGTTTTGCAAGTGAGAAAGAAGTTAAAGGGAATGTTGGAAGTGCAAGTTGTTATGGAGTTTTAAAGTTAAGCAAAGGGGGGCAGGGCAGCAGCGTGTATCCTTCCCTTCAAATCGAGGCTGAACCCAAGCCAGGAAAAGGGGCAGGGCTCCTTTGGGGCTTCCAGCTGACAAAAACAGCAGTCCGGAGAGGAGCTGGAGAACACAGGCAGCAAAGAGCGTGTAGCCAGGCCAGAGGAGCACGCAGAGGGGAGGGAAGCTTCTCTGATGGGGTGCGTCCTGGGCTCCGACTGGTGCGGAGAGGAAGAGGTGCCGGTGGCCCCCGTGGTGCGCAGCTCGTCCCTGAAGAGAAGGAGCGTTGAGAGGAGTGACAGTGGGAGGATGAGGCTGATGAAGGTGAGTGAGCATGGGCTTAGTGACACATGTAGGCATTCTTAACATAACAGGGGATTGCAATGGTCCACTTGGTCTTTATGTTGTTGTATAGACTGGTGTTGTGCAAAAGACACCAAATAGAATGTTGTCTCCTGTGTGAAGATGTCAATTATATGCCCCTGAGTCTATGTAAACATGGAAAACATACCCCCAGTCATACTTTATATGCAGTTATTTCAAACTGACTGTTGAGAGTTGGTAATAATATACTTATTGGTTCAATGTTGCTTTGATACATGAAAGACTTTCTCTGTTGCAAAGGGTCAAAGGTTGCCTCAGATGTCAGATGACATATGTGGACAGACATAACTATGTGTAATTAGTCCACATACCACATTCAAGTGATCCAATAAACTGCATTTACAAATCTTAAATCTTCCCATATCAACATTTCAATGATATAAACGTTAACACATAGGTATTTTAAAGATGTAACAGATCGAGGTCAAAGGTCAGGTCAGATTAAGGCCACAGACATGACCATTATTAGAAGCACATGATGACTCAAATAAAATGCAAATAATACATGTGCAATAGAATAGTTGCTACTTTGTAAATGTCACTATAAGTCCAAGTTGGCAATGGAAACAAACAGGAAGAACAGCAGTAAAATAAGGTAGACAACATTAAACTAAACTCTAGAGCAATGATAACCTGATGTGATATATTTTAAACACAACCTATAGTCTATGTCAAGAATACACAGAAGATTCTCCATTGAATTCCTCATCTGCTTTGTCATATGGCCCTGATGTGATGCACTGCTGATGAAAAGAACCCTTGTTGCACCCAGCTGCAATAACAGATCATTCTATACTAAACAAGCCTTAGGGTCATTTAGTCTCTCTTATCAGGTTTTAATTTGGGTTCTTTACATTCTCAAACCACTGCCTTCTCTATGAATCAAGTGCTTTTACATTTGTCCATTGTTGACAGCATTTAGATATTAAATCTATTCTTAATTCTATACCATTAGGTGATGTTGATTTTATGGACTTATTTGTGCTTGGCCTTGGTTTTGGCTGGCCTTTGCACAGTATCATCACAACTGAATCACAACTGTTTCTTTGTTGATCTATGAATAATGGGGTGGTTGAGTATTTAAGTTGGACTGAGGCCTTGGTGTTAAAAGTGATGTAGCTCCTCACAGCTAAGCTAGCTCCACAGCACTGATACAATGAGAGTGTTGTGCCCACTGAGCTCACACTGCAGACCAATTAACATAGTGTAAACAGAGGCTGGTGGCATCAGGAGAGACATTAAGAGACCTGACCTTTCACCCCAGCCCCAGATCACCTTTCAGATACTTCAATACCTGTACTCATACTCAAGTGTGGCTATGCACTTTCACATAATGCGCCTATGTTTGGAAAACATGTAACTGAGATGTATTCATAACAGCCAAATTTCACCCGTCACTCATCTACACACCACAAACTGCTGTCCACTTCCACCAAGTAATGATCAATAGTGTCATCACTGCATGTGCTTGCAACTCCTCCACCATGTTTCTGAATATCAAGCCGTCCTAGTCCCTGATGTGATGCCTGTTTTTTAGTCTCAGGGCTCAGTATCACATGCTGAGCAGCGTGGGAACACAGAGCCCTCTGGTCCGCGTCATCTACCACCAACTGACCCTCTACATGGGTGTGGGAACTACTCCAATCCCACTGGTCGTGCAAGATGGTCCCAACTATTTATGGTCATTTTTGGAATCTTGTTTTCACATGTTGTTTATCACATTCCAGTTGTTCATTTAACTTATAGCACAGGGATGTGAGATGCTCTTACTAGCCACAGTTATTGTAGGAAGCTGCTGGTATATGACTGTGACCTCATATATCAGGAACTAATAGCACATATGCACCTGACTGGGGCCAAGCACTTATTGGAAAAAAAAAAAATACAACTTGGCAACCAAAATTCATATTCCACGTGCAACACTCAGAGCCATTACATAATTTGTTTATGTCTGTATGAGAAACATGGAGAAGGGATGTTAGAGAGCAGTTTGGGCTGTTGGCTTGTTAAGTGTGTGTGTGTGTGTGTGTGTGTGTATATTTATATATTTGGAGAGAGAGAGAGAGAGAGAGAGATCACAACTTAACCAACTTAACAAACTACTAAATAGGAGATGTAAAACAATGCAATTGGTAGTAATGACAAGAGTCTGATTCAAGAGTGAACAAAAGGGAACAGCAAAATCCAATACAAGCTCATTCAGTGACCTGTTTTTGTATCATGCAATTAGTATTTTTCAACTTATTGTTTATATGTGCCATTTTTTGTAGCTTTCACAATTCAAAAGATCTAATATTTAGTTTGGCATTGTTAACTGCTGTAGCTGACAGTGCTAATTTTCACTCTGAAACCCATAGATATATTTACTATATACTGTAAAAAAATCCTTAAATATCTCCCCAGCAGAGCATTGAATGTTGTATAAACAGTAAGCAGTACTTGTAAACTATGATAACACTTATACGATGTGTTTGAGCTAGTTCAGCCGTGTGATTCAACATGTCTTCAATGCTTTCATATGACTAATTTCTCATGTGATACTCATTATTTTCTAATCCAAAATTGAGACAAATGCCAACTGTATCATTTGACCATTGTCCACAACTTGTCTCTAAACTTTGTCGTCGTCTATTCTGGATCAGTACAGAGACTTTTATTGAACAAAATTCCAGAAAGAGCAGTTCATCCCAGTGGAACTTTTAGATTGCACCTCATATGGTTCTTTTTAAAAAGGAAAGCGCCAAATTCTGAAGTATGAGGCTGAGTCCATGTGGGACGAATCAAGGCAGGCCAGTCTCAGATTGGAGTCATGAAACTGCCATCACTGCCATCATTAGTGTTGAGAAATACTTTCTGATTATAGTTTATGTGTCTAACCACCATCAATAAATGTGCACAATCATCATTATTTAAACTACTAGAGAGTATATTTACACATTTGCCATGATGTTTATCTAAGGCTGTTTTCAAGCCCATTTTTAAAGGTGCACTATGTAACTTTTCTGGTGAAGGACCCACAACAAGCTTATCTCCATGGAGATGTTATTGCTTTGCCTGGATTGTTCCGTAGTATGGCATTAAACCTATCTATAAAGCATTCATTTAATTACAGGTAGAGAGAACTTACCTGTAATTTGTCCTGGTAGCATCTCTGGCTTGTCTCCATTGAAAAAAAAAGTCACATTGTGGAACATATCAGACAAAGAAATGCCAGAGATCAGACGGTGATAAAACCTCAACCAGAAAAGTTACATTGTGTAACTGTGTCTAGGCTCTCATGTTATTTTACCATCAGCCATAGCGAATGTAACTACAGGTTCACATGGTATGAAAATATACTTTTTTGAACACAACCAAGTTTATATTGGCCATGACCAATCAAAACGCTGTGAACCACAGGCATTCTCTGTGAACACACACCCAACACAGGAAACAACACTGACCGGTCAAGGTTAAAATTAGAAATCCTTTCAGAATCAAAAATAGAGTAAAACATAAATAAGTAAAATGCTCTCAATTTCTCATTATGGTTTCTACAAGTTTATCTGTCAGAGGAAATATGCTGAAGATCAGATCAGCGTGTTTGAGACATTGATAGCAGACATGACTGGGGGATCTTGTTTTTCTGTAGTGGCGCATGAAAGCTGATTGAGGGACCAGGGAAAGACATAAACTATTTCCTCTCACAGCGAGTCTGCAATTCTCCAACAAATCCCAGTGACGCCCTTTAAAAAAAAGAACTGCTCGCTTACTAAAGTATGCAGTACCATATTTTTCCCTTCAACGCAAAAATCCACTTGATGTTTGTCCAAGTCACAAGAGGCCTGTCCAGGAAGTGTGTTTGGGATTTTGGATGGTACAGAATTTATGAACAGCATCGCCTCTGTGCACTGGCGGTCTCACTCTTTCGCCTACCACTTTTCTACTCAGTCCCTACTCAAGCTACATGGCCCCCTCCCCTCACTTCCTCTTGGGCACTTCTCATTTACCTACCTCAGAGAGTAAGCCAATCCTTCTTATGTTGAGTTTCCTCTTCTCTGGATAAAAGCAGAACACCTGGTACCTGAATTTAGGGGGTGCAGCCTGGAGCCTACACCTACAAGGCAAGAGACAGTAACTTATGTGAAGTCAGACATACACTGACTATTCACAGTAATAAGAACCAGAAGAGTTCCCATAAAAAAATATTAAAGGAACTAAACTGATGACTGTTTGTAAAGCTTGTAAAAAAGGGAGTGACAAGATAACATTCACACCTTGAGTCATCAATACTACTATTACTACTACTACTACTACTACTGCAGCTGTAGGTTGTGTATATAGGGCCCACTGGAGCCCCCCAAAAGCTGAATGACTATCATGTTATTATAATGATAACAAATCTCTCAAGTTTAGAAAGCTGGCCCTCAAAAGGCATCTTGCATTGCCCCAACAAAACTAAAAATGCCTCTTCTGTCAATGGTAACTTGGCAATTTAACAAGCTTGGAATGTTCCCAAGAATGACATTAAACATATTTATCTCAATGGAGACAAGCTGACCAAGTTACAGGTCAGATCTGTGGAGAGAAAAGCCCTCTCAGAGTAAGAATGCAAGTTACTGTGGAACATTCCAGGCAAAGCAATGACATCTCCATGGAGACAAATAGGTATGACCCTCCACCCAAAAATTAAATTGTACAACTGAAAAACTGTAAAAAGAAAGAAAAAATGTCATTAACACATCAAATCTGTGCATCTGTGTTTCTTCTACATGCCGAGTTGAACATACGTGACCCTCCCCCTGACTCACCCCTCATTCCAGCCCCAAACACCACTTCCTGTCTCTCATGGACCCTCACTATTTTCTTAGTCTCACATGTGCCCCCTGTAGCCTCTCCTATTACCTTTTCACCTTACCACTCCTTTTCTTCAATTTACTCACCAAATCAGTGCTTTCTCTCTCCCGCATATCTACTATCTGAAAAACACAGACACGCGAGTCAACACATAATCAAACTGCCATTAGTCTAATCTACACATCTCATTGCATCAGTTTTATGTATCGTGAGCCAGAAGTTCCTCATTTAAAAGCACCAAAATTGGCTGTATTACCACACTTACTGCTTGTGGGATTACTCATATAGTGAATACGTCATTGCTGATGGTCTTCTGCACTGATTGACTTGACTATATCCTTTGTTTTAGCCCTCACTGTATAACACATGGAACTAACTAAAAGATTATCTGTAGACTGTATTAGCAGACAGACAGGGATAAGTCATCTTGGAAGCTTTGGGACAAGGTAACATATAAGTCAGTAAATATATAGAAAATGTATAGAAATCGTAACCATCCATGAGAACTTGGCAACTATTCAAACATTTTGGCTGCTATGTAAAACAAAGGCCCTTGCTGCCTCTTTAAATTATAATCAAGAGGTCTAGGCTGCTGTGTGGCTTGGCCTATGAAACCAAAACAATCAAGATTTGGATCTGCAGCCCCATCTGCTCTGTCAGGATAGTTTCATAGAATAGCTTTTTAAATCCCCAAAGACGTTGATTCCCGGGCTTTAACTCTGGGCTCTAAAGATTCACTGCAGTGCATATATGATGTAAATGCAAACCATCTGCTGCAGGTCTCGTCTTTCACCACTAGGGACTGCTGCTGCTCTGCTCCAGTGGCAGTACAGATGTTCCCACAGCCTAGTGTTCTCAGGGAGGGTTTTTAACAAGCAGAATTCCCCCAATACATGGTTCTGCTTACATGTCTTCTTCTATTAGACCCCAAACTGTGATGCTGGCTTCAAGCACCTATATTTGGGTGGGAGTCATATATTTTTACGGCACCGCTTTTTCAAATAGCAACTTTATTTTTGTCATAACTCAGGCATACATTGCTATACACTTACATGGAAGAAGAATCTCACATTACTTTTTGTAGTCATGTCCATGTGTTGGTAAATAACTGTGAGAGAATAAGCACATAATTAAATTTGTCACAATAAACAATATAATCTTACAATAGTTCAAATAGCATATATTAAGTCTAACATAAAAAATCAAGACACAGTCCAGAAATATTGGTATCATACATTTTAGACCATGCTGTTTTGCCCTATATGTGAGTAGTGGTGTGTATACCCATCCATTTCAGAAGGATGAAAAATTTGGACGGTTCCCAAAGCGATTAACAATTCAAAACTAAATATTAGCCTATATCTTTAGAAAGAGAGAAAGTTCTCAAAAGTTGCATATAACAGGAAGCTGAAAGTCATGATTTGGGATTATATTAACAGCAATAAAAACTAACCCAGATATTCGCAAAATTGCAGATTATACCTTAAATCTTCAAACCAGTCAAATGGAAAAGTACATGATGTCATGTGATGTTAAACTTGATAAATACCTCAATCAGAAGGGCATAAGGGCCAAAGGAGTCGCATACTGTAATTCACTCAATCATCATCAGGGCTAGACTACTTGTGGTCTGGGAAAATCTCCAGGCAATGCAGCTTTGGAAGACACTGCCCAGCAAGACTCAAGTGATCTTTAATGACTATGCTTATCTGACTAGATCACATCATATATCACCACAATCTGTGAGATATCCACGGCCACAAAACGGTTCGACTTTAATAAAAGATCTCTGTTAAGGTTTTATATAGACCACTTCAATAAGACCAGGTCCTACTTAGAATAACATTAAAACCCACCCAATCAGAGGTGAGTATTGCTACGCTCCCCTCTCAAAGGAGACCAATCAGAGCGCAGAATTTCTAGTAATACTATTCCCCATGCTTTCGGCTGCGTGGAGCTCCACCCCACAGCCCCTGAGCCGAGGGTGGACCGGACTAAAGAAAACAAGTTATCTCATACGAGTCCTGGCCATGTTATTGATGGCTTTCCTGAGAATGGGCAGCATTTAACCCGGGGGAATGATAAGCGGGAAAATGAGTAAGGTAAGAACGAAAACCCTGGCCAGAAAGAAAAAGTTGTAGCTACTTTTTGTTAGACTTGTGAGCTGCTATAGAACTGCTTAGTAACTTTATAGTTGCGGTCTGAGTGGATTCGAATGGATGGATGCTGAGATTTCATGTTGCGCACTTTGCCAAATGTAGCCTTTGCCAAAATACTCTTCAATATTTAGTGTTCATTTAACTTATATTTTCTATTTACTATTATACAGAAACTTACAGACTACCATTTTTTTAGATAACCACACACAACCCACTTTGTTTACTGTTAGGCGCTCCTCTTTACAGTAAATGTACTTACTGGCCGTATGCGTAATGGGGCTTATCAACACGTGAGACTGTGAATAAAAGTTTGATGGGACTTACTGGCTCTGTGGGAAGTTGCACGATACGTCGTAGTTGATTTCTTTGACGTAGCAGAGCGCAGTGAAAAGGGTCATATGATGCATTAAGCCTCTCCATCACCCAGTTAGAGCGCCCATGGCCCGCCGTCACTTCGGTTCACGTCGCAGAGTCACGCTCCTGAAAGAATGTTCCAGGTGGGTGCGCGCAATGCTCTGCTCTGACGTTAGCTTCAGCATCAGGTGTTTGAATTAAAGTGGAACTACAAGGAATATGGTGTCTTGTAGCTAAAAGGATGGATTTGAAGAATCTAGATAGAAAGTGGATGTAACTTCTCATATATTAAATTGTTTTAGTTTATTTATCCAAGTTTAGGCTACACAATAGGTAATATTGTCCATATAGTTGTGCATACTTGTAACCATCCTGGAAATGTATAGGCTATTCACTGTTGTTCTTACATTTTGCATTGAAAGGATTGGTCATATAGCCTCATCATACAATAGAGTGAATATGATTTTTGAATTTAGAGTCATTTACCAATCATCACACTGTCCAGTGACCACAGACGGATTTGTTGTCCACATGAATCATGATTTCTGTAAAGATATATGTAGGTCTTCAAGTGCGGGTAATTTGGTCATTTATAATAATCTTAGCAACCACATATTAGGTTATTCCGCTCCACCTAGATGTCTGACTCATGAGCCAAATATCTTACCATTGTTACAAATTAAAGCATTGCATTCATTGTTTACTCCATTTTGTGGCTAGATTTCAGTTATTATTTATACTATTTATGCAGTGAACTGTGCAGTGCAACTATATTTCATGAGGCTCTGATCTTGTTCCTAGTCTGCACATTTGGGCTGTCAGTTATTACATTATTGTTGTTACTACTTTATTCCAAAGTAGTTATTATTGGCTCCACATCAGGCTGGCCTGTCAGTGCTTGTATCCTGCTTCATAAAGTAAAATTAGAAATCCATGCGTCAACAACAAGATAACATTGTCCAGTGGCCCCAACCTTTCCCTTCATGATAAGTTTGTCCATTAAAGCAATTTCATCAGCGGCGGACATTTTTCATTGAGCCCAGATAAGCTGACTTCTTCTCACCAGAATATGACAGGCATTTGTGGTGATGGCGTTGGCAGGGTGGGAAAGTGACTGCAGGATACAAGCTAGGAATGCATTTCTTGGAAGAGCAATACTTAATTATCATTTAACAGGTGTTTCAGATCTCCAGTTAGAAACTGATTGGTCAATAGCTCACAAATGTTTGCTGTGTTACATAAACCAAGAAGCACAATGAGGGACTGCTTCAAATTCCTTTGTAACACATCAGGGGCCCCAAACATCTGGATAAACCTGGAAGTTTAGCTCTGGAAACTGGGAAGTGATTGTAATGTTTGACCTTGATCCGCTATATCTCTTCTCGCAATTCCCTGCAGGTGTTACCTTTGCAAATTTAAATATCATTTTTATATATTGGAGTAGAGCTGCTGCTCCTCCATGTCCAGCTGAGGTGGCTCAAGTGTCTGCTTCGGATGCCTTCTTGACGGTTCCCCGGAATGCCTTGGGGTCCCCCCGGAGGAGCTGGAGGAAGTGTCTGGGGTGAGGGAAGTCTGGGTGTCCCTGATTAGACTGCTGCCCCTTCGACCCGGCCCCGGATAAGCAGAAGAAGATGGATGGATGATTTTTATATATTTGAATCCCCATTATCTCTCCTACGCATCTTTCCTATCACACAGGCTAAACAGATGCACAAGCCCTGGCCTATTTTTTATTTACAAATTAGACTATTACAAGGAGTGGACAATGTAAACATATACTGTTTTGAAAGTTCCAATATTACACAAAATTCACTCTTGTGAGCTTTAGACATGTTAGTTGTTACTTCATCAAAAATCATACCAGAAGTTGTGTTTTGTTTCAGTCACACATGTTGGAGTAACCCTGTATTATTTGTTTGTCTACTTCTACTTATGTTCCACCTTGTGATGTCTTGAAGCTGTAGTTTTCAAGTTAACAGCTACCTTTTACCTTTGTTCAGTAGAGGCTGGCAATTCCAGGGCTGAAAGTATCCAAATGATTCTAGTGAAGGTGTATGGAGTTTAAAAACACAGTGGAGCACCTTTCTGTATTACCACGTGACATCACAAGGTGGAACAGGGTGTTTTCAATTCAATTCAATTTATTTTTGTAAAGCAAAAAAACCCAACAGCAGTTACCTTCTAGGGCTTAACAGGATCATTGATTTAATCAACAGAACGTTAGAAAGTCAAACAGACATTGGTCAATAACAGACGAGCAGATTAATCAACATTCATAGAAAACAAGCAAGTGAATAACTGTCCCAGAACACCCCCTGTTCTTAGACCCTCCTTCTTGGCAAAGAAAAACTACAAAAAAAAAACAAAAAACTGTGGGAAAAAGAGAAACCTCGAGAAGGCCACAGTGAAGGAGAGATCCACTCCCATGGACGAGCAGGCTGCAGATGTGTCCAGGACTAACTCGCATCCATTTGCACATAAAGTTTTACATTTAAGAGAAGAACTCCTAAAATATGCAGGGTTTGTGGGTTAAACATGTGTGAATGAAACAAACACAACTCCCAGAATATTTTTGATGAGGAAACAATATTATAACATAGATTAGAAAATAACATAATATAGGCCCTATAATATGCCAGCCATCTTACTTTTATCCATTTAGAATCCATAGAGCCATAGTGAGATGACTAAGAAGCCCATACCAGCTGCCCTAATTCATTCTATTGCCAGTAAATACATTTTAATCACAGGTCAGCCTATGCACATGCACTTAACATTACAGTGGCACTGCTAAAGCCATAACTGAAACTACATCTCATTCTCATCCCTTTCCGTTGTTTCAAAAGGGAACACAACAAAAAGTGTTTCTAACTAACCATTACTTAATCAACAGCTGTATGATGTCATCCACTTAGCGAGGCCTATGCGATGGGTGTACTGACGCAAAACAGATGGGCTGTTTAACCAGTAAATATGAAAAACAGTGACAGGGCTGTGGCCGAGCGAGAGGTGCATATGTGGATGGGAGAGAGTTAAGAGCACAGCGAGGGAGCGGAAGTGCAGGACGGCCGAGCGGCACTGACCTCAGTCCAGGAACAGGCGCACTGTGTTCTGTAACCTGTCCCACCCTTTGGACACATGTGAGCACAGAGCGGCCTTGGTCCACCACTGAGGCAGGAACTCAGAGAGGAGGCTGGGGAGGTACAGGCTGCTTTTATTTATGTTGAACGTGTAAAACATTTCCAAAGAAAAGCACATTACATTCACTGGTGGTAAAAAAACCAACAAAAAAACAAAACAAAACAAAACTCCTGACCTTGGCCCTAGAGTGATTTGCATATTGATCTGTTACAATAGTTGATCTTAAGTTAAAGATTATAACAAGATGATAGGGCAAGGCTGTGAAGAGCTTAGCGTTGTGTTTAAAACGTCCCGTCTGTTTAACATAACTCTTCAGACAGTCATGCTATCACAACACTGAAACACATTCCTTGGTGATAATTTGCAGTAATCATGGCATCTGTGTGAGCCAATCAGAGGAGACTTTGAGGAAAACAGGAAAAATGTCAACTGTACGGCATGATAGGCACATTATGGAGGTGTTGTCATGAGTGTGGTTGGTGATTACGGATGTTGTGCAAATGTCTCAGTCCTGTCTGTAGGAAACGCAAGCTAGGTCTTTCTCTTCCAAGTGTAAAAGATCAGTTCATCAGTTTTCCAGACTCTTTATTAGGCATCATTATTTATTTTATTACAATGGTAAAAACTGAATTTATAATAATATGATGCAGCTGTTATGTTGGCCATACAAATATATCTGTATCACACCTTTTGAGCATTTAGGTATCTCCAGGGACTGTAAATTCCACAGTGAGACTGCTCCTTGGAACAACCTGTTTTACTGTCTTTGGACTCCAGATGTGGTTTGTCTGTTATCAACCAGCACCCTGTCCAGTGGAGTGCTGAGGAGAAGATACCTCAGGGTCCAGTAGTGGCTTGTATGTATGTCTGCACTAATACATTTCATTTTTATTTTCAAACGCAAAACGTAACATACACACTATCAATGTAAAGAATGTGCTGCTATCAAGCGTTGGAAGGGTGTTACTTCAGCACAATGGATTTGCACTTGACTTTCTGACCTTTCCCAAATATTTGTGCGCTTCATGCACAACTCAGCCCTCATCGTGTTTCAGTGTACTTTTCAAAGATGCTCCTGGTCTGTTTAGAATTCCACAAAAGCCAAGAACAGGATCAAAGTCACTGTACCTTCAGCAGTGGACCCTCCTCAACATTTCCCCTATAATGTGTAGAAAGCATAGACTTCACAAGTCTTCTACAGAATTCAACATGAGCCCCTTAATGGTATTGCAACTAAAATGACTATATTATGCGCTTTTTTTTAAACTTTTGAACACCTTAGCTTTTGAATTAAAATTTTTGTGTGTGTTCACCTTCTGCTTTCGGACAGAGGAGTTAAGTCTCAAATAAACCTCAAAAACAGTTGTTAAATAATCAGAATGAGTTTGGTGAAGGTCTATGGACTTTAAAAGCACAGTGGAGCACCCCAGTTTCCTCCTAATGACATCACCAAGTAGAACTAAGTGTTTTAGCTCTGAACAGGTAATTTAGCGTAATACAGGACCTAACACACCAGGAGTATTTAAGGACACTTGAGACCTCTGTCCTGTTCGACCATCTGCACCAAACTGGGGTCAGCAAGTCCACTATAACTGTCCCTCTCCCACACAGAGCCCATCATTGTCCAAATATCAACTCTATTTATAGACCGCATTAAGACTCGGGGTTTCCATGGCTCTACGCATATGTTACAGCACACAGACCAATCCCTCTGTTTCTGTCAATTTGTTTTTACATTTGTACGTGTGTGCGACCCCTCCCGCGCTCAATCCAGCCTCTGTTTGGGGCGGCTGGCAGGCGGGATGCTAGTAAAGGGGAGGGTCTCTGCACAGAAAGCACCTCTTTGACTGGAACGTACCTCCGCGATGAGTTCTGCCAGCAGGGTTGAGCTGGGGCAGAAAAGGCCTTCTTGTGTGTGACAGATG
>KN471683.1:26717-68279 GCA_000787095.1 Periophthalmodon schlosseri
CGTGTGCAAGTGTGTGAGCGTAGAGCAGAGACACAGGTAGCTGTTTACTACGACTGACAGGAGAGCGGAGAGAGTGGAGAGAGGCTGGACCAGGTTTGTTGTGGGCTGCCAGGAAAGATGGACGTGGAACAAAATGAGGTAAAGGTTTTTTTGTCGTAAGGGGAAAGTTATGATTTGGCTAATTATAAAGTGGACAGTCTGGTGCTGGTCAATGGAACAACCTATGGAATCCTCATGTGGTCAGTGTCTTGCCCAGACACAGTATTATGGCATATGTTGTAGGTATGATAAAATCTATAAGAGATAGTGAATGCATCTCCACTATTCACATTTGCAAAAGGGTGGAGGCCTCTTCAGATGAAAACTCCTTGAACTTTTCCTACTCAAGTCCTACTCAATAACAGATCATCGTTTTTCCAGTGGTTCCTCAGGTACAGTGTTGGATGTGTTTGTGCACAGCTCCAGACACTGTTCTGCACTTCTGTGTTGTCTGATGGATGTCTTTCAAACTCCATTTAGATGTAATCTGGTCATTTGCTTCAGCCCTTCACACAATGTGTATCATACTTCTTGCTTTTGTAAGGATCAAATGTGTCATGTTCATTCGACAATGTCAAATTTGTGTCCTGTCGTGAGATCATTAGGATTTAAGTCCTAGTCATGTTTCTGTTTTGGCATATTTGATATCTTTCTACAGTTTCTTCATAGCACATTCTCTTGTCGGTGGACAGAAGTTTTGCCAGAAAGATTTTTGTGTTGATCACGTTGGAGACAGTAATTACTATCCAGGGACAGGCTCAGTGCTGTCAGACTCAGACCAGCTGTTCTGTGCTCTGCTGTAAACCCAGACCTCCAAGTGGAGCTGCCTCCATAAAAGTGACATGGCATATTTGTGTGATCAAGGACCTGTCGAGGGTCACAGTGGATCGTAATCAGAGAAGACTATTAACAAGAACAAATGTTCATGTGCTTTTAATAAAAGCTTGGTTAAGTAAGTAAGTTAAGTAACATTATATAACATAGTTAAAAGATTATTGTAGAGCAGACTTTTTCAATTGTTCCATCCTTTTCAGTAATTGTGGTCTCTGACTCATTTTATCTTGGTCTGATGAGATGGTATTTTAAATCTCCACCCACAGGGCTGCACTGTTAGTATATATCTGTCTACAATCTCTTTCTGATTGGATGAAGGCGGCATAGTGGCTGAGTGGATAGCGCTCTAGCTTCACAGCAAGAAATTCTAGCCAAGTTAGACTCCTGGGCTATAGGTTGGACCTTTATGTATGGAGTTCGCAATATTGTTCTCCCCATGTTGATGTTGGTTTCCCCTGGGCACTCTGGCTTCCCACATCCACCTAAAAAATACACAACAGACAAAATTCTCTAGCTAAGTAGTCCTGACCAAGCCAGGATACATCACCAGATCAAGATCTACTGAAGGATGGGTCAGTGCCGAGGACAAATTTCTCTATGGGGACATTAGCACAATAAAGTTCAATTGTGATTTGATCCCTGTCACAATCTGCTGTCTTGGTAATATTGTGTGATGTGAACTCTCAGAAAAAGCAGATGACCTCAAAGGCAATATAAAGATATCATAGTGCACATGAATCGTGATAAAATTTAAATTGTTACTTGGCTCTTAAAAAAATTATGATGATTTTTTTTTTTTTAAATGTGATCAATTTTCTTTTTTATATATTACCTACCCCTACTTATCCAAGGGTTTCAGAAAGATAAAAAAAAGTTGGGAACGTTGCCATAGCGTCCTGAAAATAACACCATATAACAGGAAGCTGGAAGCCATGAATACCTAATCAATCAACAAAAGCTCAGAGGAGATCCTCCAATTATACACAGTCAATTGCCATATTGCACTTTCAATAGAGGCTTGTCTGTGTTATTATATATATTCATAGACACTAAATTAGATGTGACAGTGACACAGAAGGTTATGACAACCTTCTCACAAGAGAGTTTAAGGTTGGACTCCCGCCCTAGCCTTGTAACTGTCTTGGGGTTTCACTGACAATGTCCAATGTCAATCACAGTTTGTGGCTTGTTACAACAGGAACAGACAACAATGTAAAACTTGCTCAATTCAAAGTCAAACTTTACTATTGACCTACTGTTACAACCACATTATACTTACTCTTGTCTTACGTCTCCTCATCTGAACCACACCATCTCACCTCATTCTGTTGTGTTGGTTCATCTCACCCAGAGCCCTGTACGAGTCCTGCAGTGCTGTCTGACCATGATTGACTGTGGTCGCTTTGTATACTGCTCTTAATTGTGTCTGGACCAGGAAGAATGTGGCAGTACCTCCTTCACATGTTTATCTCTGGGCCCACATCACCACTGCGGTTAGCCCAACAGCTTTTTTAGGTTCACACAACATGGGCCGCCCTCCTGTGACCAGTATAACCTACTCATGCGTGCTGTAGAATGGATGTTACTAGGGACATATAAGGACAGGGGCTAAAGCTGCTGCTATTTACTGTTCTATTGTTTATGTGCAGAACCAGGACATTTGGTGCACACTTGGAAAGAGCTGTGGGCAAAGATAATTAGGAATGTCAATTAGACGTGTCAGATTATAAGGTATATCTGGTAGGAAATTGTGGTTCAAGTCCCATTAGTGGTAGGTGGTGGGCATCTTTTTGTTCCTGTTTTGGGGTTTTGGTTACATTACATTACAGAGACCTAGATCTCTTGTGGTCCTTCTCCTTGTTCTGTCTTGGTTTTGACCTGGTGCAGTTGTTGTTTTTATAAGGTCTTTCATTTATTTTCAAATGGGGTATACTATGTAAATGGACTTTTATGAGCTTTTACACGGTATTATAACGGTGTTCCCTCATCATTAACTTACTTATAATTTGATTGATTCATGCATGTTTGAATAATCCTGTATTATCCTGCATTTGAGGTCACACCCCACCCTCACCTCCTATTTTGTAATGCCTTCTGTTAGGTAGTTGCAGTTTTGCAGTTTACAACGATACTTTATTCTACGTAGGTTATAGCTACATGTTTTGATGTGGACAACACTCCTCTGACAGGATACATGTTTAGTCCTGGTGTCTGTAGTTTGATAATGAGTTTCTTTAAGCCAACAGTTTCCTCTGTGAATGAGCTGAAATGACAGGGCAAACACAGCTTTATGAGGCAGTACACCATGATGAGCACTTGGCTTTACTGGTGTTTCCACTCCATGTTAGTCCTGTACATTTTCAAGGCTCCAGTGTCCAGTGAAGACTCTCCTCTCTGAATATTATGTAGAGTTTTATCATACTTTCATTGCAATTTCATGATGTTCGATTTTCAACTAAACAATCCTATACACTTGTTTTTGCTTTCTTGAGAAACGTCCCTCCTTATTTTTACGTGGTTGTTGTGAATGCATATAAAAAGTTGCATTGGTCATTTGAACAGATCTAGACAGTGATAAAAATACTGCTAATAAGAGCACGTGATATCTACCACCATTTAGTGATCTTCCAGGCAGAACTTTAGGTCCATGCAAGCTTGAGCAGAGAGAGTGTGAAGCAAAAGAAACAACATATTAAGCAATTAGTCCTGGTTTACTATTACAACATTAACCCAGGATATGTTATGTTTTGAGTCCAATACAAGGTTAGCTCAACAGGCAGAATCCAAATCAGACATTCATCAACACCAAGAACTCCTAATGCACCCAGCAGCATTCAGAGTGTAAGATAACCTGAGCCTGGATGGCCAAGTCAAACTAAATGGATCTCATAAAAACATCACATAAATACTCACTATTTTACAGTAATGACAGTCATGTTTAATTTCAAACTTCCTAACCACCGAAGATTACATCATGGTTTGAACCCCACACAGTGACATCTTTGCTACCTACGCGGAGCATGTTAGGTCCCGTGGGTGGGTGCAGAGTGCCCTGCTCTTCTTGTACATGGGTGCAGTGGTTGGCAGAGGCACCAGCTGAACAAACAGTGTCCACTTTGAGTCCATGTGGAGAGTGTGTAAACAGACCAGAGCTTTGTAATGAAAAAACACACAGAAAGAAAGAAAAGACATCTGCATGTATCAGTTTAATTATGTGGAGCTGTGTTAACATAAGCCTCCAGTGCACTCAGATGTGAGAGGTGATCACAGGTTTACAGGTAGATCCTAAAGAGGTTTGTGTTTGGGCTGTGGGACAGAGGTAGTGGGATATGTATTGTAAATAATAAGTAAAGTAAATAAGTAAATGATAGTAAGTTGTCAAAAATAGAAACAAGAAAGAAAACAACAACTGGTAAAATGATATAGCATGTTAGGGGTTCGATCTCCAATCTCCGGTCCTTAAAGTGCATACAGCTGCTGCCATTTCTAGATTAAAGAAAAATGGAACATTGAATGAGAAGATGGTTTTAAAGACAATACAATGCAATTACTAAAATTCCTTCTTGGGAATTAGATCAGAAGGTGAAAGTTAGGTTTTCAGGACTCAAAGGGTACTGCCTGGCTTTTTTCTGTCACTATCTCCCCCTTATCTTGTGGGAAGATTATGGATCATACCCATCTGGACAGACATTAGGATGGAGATATTTGTGATAGTAGGTTTGGATCTGACTTTGAACATGTCATATTACAGTCTGGGATGCGTATCAGAAGAAATGACTTTGACTGGGGATAAGCTGTACATTCTAAAAGTCTTGTTGTCGGTTGCCAGAAAAATGAAAAAGCATGAATGGAAAAGCACTTTACCTCCTACAGTGAAACAGCAGGTGAGGCTTACGGGACAATTACAATATCGTGGAACTGGGGCTGGAAAAAGGTACTTTTATACAAAGGTGGTCACAGGAAATATCTATAAAGGATGATGGCTTTGTTTAGACAAATGTGGACGAGTTTATTGTATTTGTGTAATACAGTTTTAAGATGTGCATCTGAGTGAAAATAACACTTATTGCTTACCCTCAATTGCACATTCTATTTTAGACATATGGTTATGAGTCTATGCTGTTGAACAAATAAGCAATGCTATAAAAACGGATACAACATATAAAGTATTAAATAGACAGGTACATCCAGAATATCAAACGTTGCATGTGTCTTTGTTCCATTTATCAGCCCTGTTTCCCCCTTGCTTAACACATGCATGACAACACTCAAAGTGGTGCCCCTTTCGCTCAAAGTCCGCGCTTTTCAGACTTCTCATGTTCAAAGCCCTCTGAGTCACGACAGGCTCAAGGATCTGCCAGCCTGATCCGTGTTGGGAAACAAAGAATGGGATTGGGCGGGAATTCTTCTCCCACACCAAACAACTCATGCAATTCCACACATTAAAGGACTCGAGATACCACCAGCGAACCAGAACACAAGACACAGTTATAAAATCCGATGTCTCTTTTTAAGTCTTTGACAACAGTGGGAATAGGGCGGGAACCACATAGTTGGTTTGCGAGATATATCAATATACAATTTCAGTGCTCGCAATTAGCACACCACAAAGATTACAATTATTACACTTACAAAATTTCCTCTGCAGATAACAAAATATCCTGTCTTGTTCTGAAATGCATGTGATTCTTGTTTAGCAGTTCGCATTTCACTGTTGTCTCAAATGTTAATGCTCCTTGACATGTTTAAATGTCAACTTTGAACTTAATCCTACTATTAAAACTTGCAATTCCAAGCCTTGTCTGAAAATGTGAAAGCAGATATTTTCACAAAATCTTTGAGCCCTACCACACAAATTATGGCTGGAAGACAGTTACACAATTTGGTTTCACGGTAAAGTGAGCAGAGGAGCGATGTAGCCACCTGCGGATTTGTTCTGCTCTGTCAAACATAAAGGATGGACTTGACAGTTTAAGCTCATGTCTGCTTTATGATCCCGTACCACCCACGTCAAAATTGTCCTACTTTATTATATAACAGAAGCCTTGGTTATGCAGTGTTTTGGACCTGTCTTCTGTGTGATATATGAGTGTGGTAGGTAGTGTCCTGTTTGAAGGAGAGAGCAGCACTTAGGCTCTTGTATCATGTTTCCAATTGTCATTTTTCTCTTTGTGCAGGCAGGTAAAGGAGAGCCCCACGTTTTCAAGGAGAAGAGCTTTAAGAAGAAGAGGCAATGCAGTGTGTGCCGGCAGACTGTGGACAATGTGGGATCCTTCTGCAGAGGTATGTATGTCATTTGAAGAACACATACTATGCAAATTTGACTTTTGGAGCCTTTAACCTTGTTATACTGTACTCTCATCAAAAATATACCTGGAGTTGGATTTCATTTCATTAATCTATTAATCCAAAGTCGTCTTCTCTGACCTCTCATGCAAAACTGCTCCGTTTGCATATCGGTCGTTACGTCACAAATATAACTCCAGTTCTCCTATGCAGTATATTTTCCAAACATTATTTTAGGCAAGGCAAGGCAAGTTTATTTGTATAGCTCAATTCGTACACAAGGTAAGTGCTTTACAGAATAAGAAAGACATTAAAATCACAATACAAAAAATCAAAACATAAATAATCACAAATAATCACGATAAAATTTAGATTAAAGGAGAAAAGTGCAGAATAAAAACCTTTCAGTCATATGCACGACTAAACAGAACTGTTTTGAGCCTGGATTAAAACATTATCAAAGTAGAGGCCTGTCTCACATCTTCAGGAAGATTGTTACAGGTTTTAGCTGCATAAAACTGAAATGCTGATTCCCCGTGTTTAGTCCTGACTCTGGGCACCAGCAGGAGGCCGGTCCCTGTAGTCCTCAGAGTGTGAGATGTTTCATATGGCACTAACATGTCGGAGATGCACTTTGGTGCTAGGACATGGAGAGACTTGTCCACAAGCAGAGCTGCTTTAAAGTCTATTCTCTGAGCCACAGGAGCCAGTGCAGCATTTTAAGTTAGAAAATGTGAAATACTTATCCCAAGGGGACCAAAAGCATGTCTAAATGGGAAGAAGGCATAATATGTGTTCTTAAAACACTTTTTGAATCAATAGGCCTATTATTTAAATATATTGTCCTAACAGTTTTTTAATTTCATTTTAGTATGCAAGACTGCTACACACAGGAAATGTGAAGCAAAGGTAAGGACATTACTTACTTATCAAACATTGGTAATGCAAAAGAAATCAGAATCTTGCTGTTTTCCTGACTATGTTTTGGCTGTCAGTGAGTGGTCAGAGAACAATGCCCTCCCCTGCATCAGGTGGTTTCATATCCTACATACAATGCACTATACAGGACGTGCCAGTGGTAACAAAAGTATTTTTCTTTTGAACTGCAGTCGCAAAGATTCAAATGTTGTAGATGTTCACTGTTGTTTGTTAGGTCATGAGGCAAGCTCTTTCAACTTTAAAATTGAAAATAGTGAAGTGTAAAACATATGTGGTCTATTAATATCTGGTTTCAAGCACCAACATGCTAATTTATGCAAGCAGGGGTAACCACTGATGACACTAGACCAATATAATTTCTTGGAAAGATGATTAAGTTAGATAGCCCACTTTAAGGTTGTATCTAATTTTTCAAGGCCACACCATCTAAATGATAAATAATTGTCTAAACAGGATTATGTTCATGTGATACTGCTGACTCTATCAGACTATAAAAGTATAAACAGAAGTAGAACCTCCCTATCCTGAATCCAGGTTAAACTGGCATTTCCATAGCAACGGCCAGTCAACAGCACCCACCAAATCTGGGTTAAGCACAAATACTGACCTGCTAATCCTTCTCTACAAGTCATGTCCTGGGAAAATACTGCCACTTTTAGGTTATTACTATTACTTCTAATACTACTACTTACGACTAATACGACTGCTAGTAGTATAATTACTATGTTGACTTATCGTTCAGTACATCATAAATGGAACAATACTTTTTGGGGGACAATATTTATCATGAGCATTTTTCTTTGAGCTAGTGGGGAATCTTTAGTTATTTTTATGTACTACAATAAGATTTGAGCTTTAGAGGGTTGAATAAATAACTTATGAATCATTATAGATAGAAACTAAATACAACATTTTTACATTCAGCTATTTATTTATTGCAGCTCATGTTTTTTTAATGATATTGTACATTTTGAATTGTTTTTTGGCATAATCGATTCGTTTCAGTATTATCATTTATCGTCTATATTTTCTTCAACAATATATCTCACTTCAAAATGTGTTATCTCTTTGTATTAGCATAATAAAACTTTTGATTGTTTGCTCCTATTACCATTACTACTTCTGCTGCTGCTACTACTACAAAGCCTAGACACAATGAAGTTGTAATTGTTAAAGGATGAAACTTGTATTGACTCGTAATATTATGAAACGCTCCTAAAAATGATTATGCTGTTTGCGCTCAATAGAGGTGAATGAGGTGTATACGTGCGGCAGTGTGGGCTGGTGTCAGTATCCCCAGTGGAATGCGGCCTGCTGCCTCTCTATGCCCTCTGCTCTCAAAGGCGCATTGATACAGGATGGTGCGATGAATGCACAGAGAGACGGTGAGGCACAAGGCCAGCCGTGGGCACCCTGAGTCAGCAGCACCAAGTCTGAGGACAAGCCCCGGGAGGAGACATGTGGCCTGGCTAAGCTCTGCTCCAACACTGCATGCTCCAACACTGCATGCTCCTGCTCTGAAGAAAGCCCTTCAGGGAAGTTCTGGAAAAAAAGATTCTTTGATATTGATTTTATGCAGAATTTGTTATAGTCTGCCTCAAACTACTCCATAGTTACTGTTGCTATTTCAGGAAAACAAACTGACAATTGATAAATTATGTCTCACAAATTTGTAAGAAACAAACACAGGGAGCAAAACTGTGATACAAAACTTGCTGCATATTAGCTTTTCATTTTTACTATTTCTGATCCCTAATTCAATATATTATTTAGGATTAGGGATGGGATGACAATTGGTATTAAGTTTTGCACAGTATCATGTATCGAGCATGGGCTTCTGATGGTATTGGTAGTAGGGGTGTCAAAAGTATCGGAAATCAGATGCTAAATTATACTAAAACTAGTATCGAAACTAGATACTCATTTGAGCAGGTATCGATACTAAAAAAGTCACATTCACAGGACAGAAATGAACCTTTCCTGAATAGCGTTAGAATGATCTTGAGCTGTATCAGAACAAGTATAACACCACATAGACTAGTATACGCCCATGGACCACAATGGATTCTTTTCGGACGACTGAGGGATTACACAGATAAGGTAAAATAAAAGAAAGCTAAACTACAATTAACTACAATAAACTACAATTTAATGTTGAAAATGACATTCTATTGTCTAAAGAAAGAGAGTTTTTTATTATCATCGTGGTATTGGAATCAGTATTGAGTATGGAGTCTATTCCTTAGTATCAAAATCGAGTTTGAAATGTTTGTATCATGACAATACTAATTGACAGAGCTCATTTACTTCACTGGGTCTGTGGAATGTGTTGTCATTATTTACGTCTATCATACCACAATTAGTATAAATAATCAAAGAATAGTCTAAAATTTCTTTCAGTCATTCCTAGTATAAATACATAGATCATATCAGTGTAGGCTACTTGTGTTGCCCTGAAAATTGATCTGTGTGTGCCTAATCTCTGCACAGGAAAGTAGGGCATAACCAAGAAGCATGTACTCTTGTACTTGTACATGTACTTTTTTTTTGTTTTTTAGTCCATGGTATACGTCATACCGTGGCATTTTTGGACATGGTTATCATGCAATGGAAATTTCATCTGCCCCATCCCTATGTGGGATCTATGTGCAACCCAACATAAGTTACACAGAACTTTAGAGCCAATAGGGCATGTGTACCTTTCATTCCAATGAAATAAACATTAATACACACAAGTCCAAAATGCTATTATGAGCACAAGGTTTGCCTAAAAGTAGTTTTAAATTGCTAATAGATAATCTGATAGTGTTTAAGCATTAAGGCAGCAAAACAGTCAGTGGGTTAAAGGGCATATATTGCACTATTTTTGATCTATGTTATAATGCTGTTCCTCATCACAAACATACCTGGAGTTGTGTTTTGTTTCATTCATACATGTTTAACACACAAATCCTCCATATTTAGGCTGAGTTCTTCTCTCAAACAGAAAACACTTTGTCCCACCTTGTGATGTCTACTAAACAAAGTTAAAAGGTAGCTATTAACTTTAAAACTACCACTACATGACATCACTAGGTGGAACAGAGCATTTTGTAATTTGGAGACATAGACAGACGAATAAACCAGGTTTGCTCAAACATGTGTGAATGAAACAAAACACAGCCCCAGGTGTTTTATGAGGAGGTAAGAGCATTATAACTTGGCTTAAAGCTCACAAGAAACCATGTGTTGTATAATATAGGACCTTTAAAATTCTAAAGGGGCTCATGTGGTTTGTTATTGCAATCGCGGTCAATATTTATCATTAAAATCTCGTTTGAGGAAATCCGTCAAAAAGTGCATTGTGAAATAGCCTTATCAGTTATGATTTTGGCTTGAATATTCAGGGGAAATTTCAAACCGTGGTGCAGTCAGCGGTTGTGGTTTTGATCCTATCTTTGTTTATGTTTCCAAATAAATTGAACTTTGCACTTGACTCTGTTCAACATAACTTTGAGGCCACAAGTATTCAGATATGACCAATTCAGCTCTATTTGTGGGTACTGACGGTTTTCTGTTTGTGAATCTTGGGACACAAACAAGCGGATGTCGTACATTAAGTTTGTGATGGGAGGTTGATATTGATGGAGCGACAGGAAGCAGAGGGCAGATAAGAGCTGGGTGTGGGGACCTGGTCATCACACATTTATCAAACGATGTTCTCGAGATGTTTATGGCAAAAAATCCTGGCTTTGAGAGACGTTTGAAATACTTTGGTTTGTGTTATCTGTTATGAGATGGTTTTGCTGATGTTGGTGGCATGTTTTACTTGTTAAAACTATCATCAGAAGAAAATGAATATATAGCTTTTTCACCAGATCTCAGTCAGAGGCAAGCCTGTACCAAGCAAGAATGCATGTTTACATGTGTATATTTCAGCAATAAGAAAAATAGAAAAACAAGTTTAGTGCCATACTGTGGACTTTTCCAGGCAAAGCATCAACATCTCCATGGAAACAAGCAGGTAATGAATCCTCCACCAGAAAAGTTGGCACCTTACATGTAACCTTTCACCTCAATTGCAGAACATAAAAATTTTGGTCAGATATTTGAGGCAGCATGTTCTCTCAAATAATTGTCGTCATATGTTTTTGGCTGATTAGCTGTTATTGTCTGCTCTAGAGTTCAAGGTGTCCTCTCGTTGGCACGTCGGTCACATTTGGCAGCCATTATTCCTCCCAGACCAGCTCTGAACATGCGTATTTACACATGTGTTTACCACATCTGGAGCATGTCATGTGTTAGCCATCCTGTTCCAATCTGCCTCTATTTGTGTCACTGAAAGCTTTACCGTAAATGGGTGACAAATCATGGAGCACCAGTTTCCTGTCTGCACCGGTTCTTTGGAAAAACCCCCTACTACTACTGACGCAGTTTGGAGAAAAGGAAGTAAATATGATTGCGGGTGTTATAAAATTGGAAAAATAATAAACAATGGCAATAGTTAAATAAAACAACCCACTTGTCTACCTGCAAATTGTTAACCAAAGTGGGGGTATTTTATTTCTATTGGGTATTAACTGCTAACGCATAACATATTTAAATCTCCATGTTACCTTTTATTGTTTTGAAAATGCTATATTCCCCAAAAACAACTTATTAACAAGTTTCAGTTTCGTTTTTGATGCTCTGAGATTTTCCTTCCATTGCTCTCCGTGCTAAGTCTCTCCCCCTTCCATGCACTATCACAACACAATCAGCGAGCATCCCACTAATGAAACTGCTGCACATCTCATCAGGTTTGTGAAGTTGTTTTGTACAGTTTTGTATCATGCTTTTGTATATTTATGGAGAATTGCTCGTGGGCTGAGCATTGGACAGAAGGAGGGCCTCTTCAGGTATATTTTTGATGAATGAACAATGAACATGGTAGAAAGTTTAAAAGTTACTGAGTTATGGAGGATGCATTTAGAGAGAGAGAGAGAGAGACCCGGTCCATCTGTGACTCCTGTGTGGGACCAGTTTAGTTGCAGTGTGACATTCACACGAGAACTGGAGGCTCTGCTCTGCTGTTGTGGTCACCGTCTCTGAAGCTGCACGCATGAGACCACATATTCACGCAATAACTATTTACTTAGTAAGGGGAAAGGCTTGCGGTCGGCCCCGGCGTCCGGCAAAAATAGAATCCAACGGATTTGATCCGGAGCTCTGCGGCACCTGAGCTCCTCTTGTATTTTGCACTATACGGAATACTTGCGGCCACCGGACCGGAGCTGCACCGCGTGCAGTCTGAGCCTGAGATAATGTAACGAAAACCGGATGTAAAGAAATAAAACTAGAGATTACTTAAAATACAATCTCTGAAAACCACTAAATGCCAAAAAAACAAGTACCGGTAAATGACAGTGTATCAAAAGTGGTCCCCATCACAAATTGGGAATTATAATAGTATAATGCAATGTTTCTCAAACTGTGGTGTGTTGGCTCCTTTATGTGTTTATTTGTTTATTTAAGGATCCCCATTAGTCCATACATGTGCAAAGACTACTCTTCCTGGGTTCCACTCTCAAAATAAAAGCATTACACATTGACAGTTCATTGACAGTAAAGCACACTGACAATCAATACGTAACAGCAAGCTCTTCAGTTGGGACATTTGCCAAATTTAGTGTCCATTTTATCTATTTTTTGTCCTACTTTGGAGAATTTCTTGTTTATAACTACTGTAATGGTTTAAATCAGTACTACTAACATGGTTTAAATCAGGTGGTACTCGGAAAGCCAAATCTTTTCTTTGTGGTACTTGGTGTGAAAGGGTTGAGAGCCACTGGTATAAAAAAAACTCTTAAGTCATGATGCAAGAAGCTGTGTCCAAGTATATTGTTTGGATAAATACCACTGGAATAACTTTTATTTTTATTTTTTATTTGTTGGTAACTACTGATTTACTTATATCGCTTTTCCAGTGTCACATTTGTTCCCTCTTCTTATCAACGAGGTCAACAAACTGCAGCAACACAAACTCCAAATACCAAGAAACATGCTCCCAGAATAGTCTAGTTTCAGCATGTTCTCCACTCATAGAACAGTTTACTTTATCTGCAATGGAAATCATCCAGTCCCCAGGGAGCAGTGGGACAGAGGGAGGAGGATTAAATACATGATTACGATGAGTGGAGAGCAGCCCATGTCGAGCGGACCTGTCTGGTGCAGTAATTAGACAGAGGAGGTATTTCCGCTGGAACCCCCTCACATGGATGGGGCTGGCATGTCTCTCATGTTTCATTTGGATGTTGATTTGTTGATGTTTGAACTTAATAGGGTGACGGTATAGTGTAAAAAATGCAAGGCTAGTTTATAAGGTCTGGATAAATGGATCAACATTGCAACAGAGGTCAGTTACAATTTAGTTACAAGGGATCATGGGTCAATATACTTTTTGTCTCAAGATTGAGTAAACATGAATATGGTAGAAGCTGTGACTAAGCAGTGGGTCAGTCTGTGTACTTAGATGTCTCCAACTGTAGTCTAACCCTTTGTATTATTTTACTTTCTACTACTATTTTACTACTCTTATTTTATGTTAGGTTTTGTTAAAGGTCTTATATCACGCTAAATTGATTCTTGTGAGCTTTAAGCTATGTTAGAATGTTGTTACGAAATCAAAAACATACCTGGTGTTGTGTTTTGTTTCATTCACACATGTTTGAGTTATCCTTTATTTGTTAGCCGTCTGCATCTCCAAAGCTCAAAATGCTCTGTTCCACCTTGTGATGTCATGTAGTGGTAGTTCAAGTTAACAGCTACATTTTTACCTTTTGTTTAGTAGTAGATTAAAAACTCAGTATTATTTATTAGCAGTTTAAAAACACAGTGGAGCATACAGTATTATCACTTGCATCACAAGATTGAACAGAGTGTTTTTTGTTTGAGAGAAAAGTTTTGTGTTAAACATGCGTGACTGAAACAAAAACAATGTTTTTGATGAGGATACAACATTATAACATTGATCAGAAAATAGCGCATTATAGGCTCTGTAAAAAAAAGGTTGGAAAAAAAAAACAAATTTTTAAACCACAAAAAACATATGCAGAAAGTATAAGTATATAAGTAATATTGATACATAAAAATATAAATTCATCTTAAAACCATCACATTTTGTCAGAACACTAATGGTGCACTCAAGTCACAATTCATTCCAAGGCATTTTCACATTTTTATTGGTTTAGAATATGTCCAGTACTTCTGCAAATCCCATTCACTGCTGCAATACCATTTTAAATTTATTTCACTGATATTGTATTTTCACTTAAATTTGCAATTCTGACTTTTTCTAGAAATATAACATTAAACATGTCAAACTAAATAACATCTCCTCACTGAACAGAGCAGGCAACACAAAGTAGCAGAGGACCCGTTTAGGATCCAAACCACTGCAGAAGATAAGTCCTTCCACAGATGGTGCATGTCGGAAATATCAGAACAACTACATCCCCCATGTCCCCCTTTGTGTCCACAGGAACCCTGCTGTCAGAACCCTTATCCACTGAACAGGTCCGAGGAGGCTTTGAGAGCAGGGCCAGACTGTGAGAGGTGGGCTGGTCGTTCCATGGAGAGGCGGTGGAGGGCACGTACTGATAGAGCGGAAACAGTGGAGGATACAGGAGCAGAGGAAGGCCAACATTACCCCTCCCAAAACACAACCTTTCATCAGGACAGTTTGGTTAGAGCAGGGTTTCCGAATGCACTTTTCCTCTTATCACAACTGATTAGAATAGACTTCAATAGTTTTGGTTCAGTTTTGAGTAAATTTGGTTGTGTATTATTTAGTAGTAGATTAATTTCCCAGTACAGCTGACCTGGCCTTGACACCCTTCCTCTTCAGTTCCTCTTCAGTGTTTTCCTGATAGAAAAGATAAAATTGTTTGGAAGTTGTCACTCACTATTGTTTTAATCCATTATGTAACACATATGTTCTATTCGGTTTCAAGTGCCATGTAGCTCAATTGGTGACTCTGTGGTAAAAAATAGTATATAGTTGTAATGGGAAAAAAATACAAAAATGTAGGCAAATAAAAAAAGTACAGGGGAAAAGTGTCCAAATTGACTGATTAATCAAAATGACTAAATGACTAGTGGAGTCAGTAGTGTTTGGTGAGCTAGTTATATTTAGAAAGGTTTTGCTATGATGGGAAAATATAGGAGGCATACAGTGTGTTGGTTTTACTTAACTTACTTACTTGGGGACATTGATTTCTATTTGTGGAAATCATTGTGCCCCATGGAGCAGATGGAGAGTGAAGCTTGGGAAGTTATTGCATTGGAGTTATAGTGCTTAGGTTAGTGTTAAATTTCTTAAGCACAATGTTGGTTTTATCAAATGAACCAACTATGATCTGAACATACATTATAGCTGTATCTCTCTCACAGCTGGTGCAGATAGGCCTCTGGGGTAGCCTACAGTCATGTGCAGTGGACAGTCGAATTTCTGGTTGGGCCCGGGCCAGAGCTGTCTGCGGTTTGTGTGGTCGAACATCCCCCTCACTAATTGGCCGCTGGGTCAGAGGTGGTTGTATATGATAAAACAGGAACAGTCTCCACTAGACCAGACATTCAGTGACAGTCATATCAAGACTCTTTAAGTTTTTAGCACAAACTATAATTGTACAAATGACGACAATTGAGTTGAGATTACTTACACTTTAATAGAGACAAATGATAGGACCATTTGGTTAACAATGCACAATGTATAAGGGAGGTTACACTACACCATAAACAGCCACAGTCATTGGTGACATTGTATTCATTCTGTATGTGATGGAGCATGCTCAGAGCAGACAATTCTTGATCTGTTATAAGTTGTATTGTTGCTCCATCTACCCTGCCTATGTTTGCAACATTGTTCTTTTAGCCACGTGTATTTTGGGTTTGTCCTGGGAGGAGGTGGAAGATGCACTTTTCCATTCAAAACTTCCATCCATATTCCTGTGTTTAGTGTCGACATAACTTTTTGGTGTATTTTTGTTGACTTGCAGCTCCATAACAGGGAATAGCAACCCACTTGATCATTCCTCATGTGACTGTGCGGGCCCCAGCCTCCTCTCAGCTGTCCAGACAGAACAGAGGAGCGCTTGATTTCCGGTCCCTGTCAGCTGGAAGTGTGGGAAAAGAGTTTATTGCTTAGAAATTCTTGTTCAACTAAAAACTGTCAAAAGCTTTCAAAAATGATTACAACTATGCAGACAAAAAGATATATAGCATCTTAGCAAGTGAAAAGGCACATTACTGAACTGTCCAGTCGCCCCTGAAACTCCAGCTAACTCACTCTGCATTCTTCTTTCTGCTGTGGTCGTTGTAAATTCCCAAATTCTGAAAAAAATAAGTAGTTGACTAATAAAAAAACTGGCTATTGGCCGATTAATGGGCTAAACAACTAAAGGACTGCAGCCCTAGAGGAGTCAGTGATGTTTGGTGAGCTGGTTCTATTTAGAGAGGCTTTGATGTGATGATAGAGAACATGTTGGTTTTACTTAAATAACTTTGGAAAGTTATAGCGCATTGGAGTTAAGTTTGTCCCCTTGGAGATGTTATTTCTTGACCCAGAATGTCCCACTGTATGGCATTAAACGTATCTATCTTGCATGTATTATATTATAGGTATTCTTACTGCACTAAAATCCCTTGAAAAACATCCATTCTTATTGTGAACGGGGTCACCTGCCTCTTCCCCGATTTGACCTTTAACATGGCCTGGTGGCAAATGCTTAACTCCATGGACATACTATGGAACATTCCAGGCAAAGCAATAACATCTACATGGAGACAAGTGCATGGTGAAAAATTTAACATTTATTGGTGAAATGGTTAAAATTAACAAGTCTAATCATTACTACGCCTTATGTGCCTCCGGTCTGAATGTACCAGGGCCCCTAGGTGCTTCCTGTCTGGGGCCCCTCAGTCTCTTGAACACAGGTGTAAAACATCAACAGTGAAGTGACTGCTTACTTTAAACTCAGGAATGTTCAGGGCTTGTCTGGGTAAAGCAGTTGTCATGTTGTAAAGGTTTTACCTGAATTTTAGAGAAAAAAAGTAGAAATTTTGAAAATCTCTTCACCTTCCCATTTTCATATTTGAATTATATTTTGTTTTATATTATTATTCCTCTTTTTCTTGCTTTTAGTTTGAGCAGTTGAAGCCAGAAGTTAAACTCAATTCCATATCCATGTTTTGAAAGAGACCACACCACTTTAATCTAAGTGATGTGATTGGATGAAAACATATCCTATGAGTTTTCAGGAGGGTTATTTTCCCATCATTCTCTACAAGGAAAACTCGTGATACATTCTGGTTAGGCCTCTTCTGGTTGCTATGGCGTTGTGTTTATTGTCCACCTGTTGCATCACTAGCACTAATCCCCTGGCCTCCTGTGTAATGATCCACTGTTAGCCTGTAGCCTTGTTGTCTCTGCCTGGTTTATGGAGTGTAATGAGCCTGAAGAGTCTTGATGAGCTGCAGCTTTCATCAGCGCGGCCTCTTAACAGTGCTCCATAGAGAGTTGGAGGTATGGTGGCCCAGGGCTGACCCGTGGAGATGAGAAAAGGTTGTTTTTTTCTTCCTGTGACGTAATCTTATTGGTGAAGGTAGATCAGATGATTGCTGTGTTCATACTTGATTCCCATTGATTGTATTGCAGGAGTTGTGCAACCTTGGCTTTTGCAATACTGACAGAGGAGCACAAAAGGAACAAAGATATTACCAATAACAAAAATGTCTTGGTTGAGGTTCAAAACTAAACCTGGACTATACCAGGACTAAATCAGAACTAGAGCAGTGCCAAACCAAGTTTACATCAGGACTAATCTGGGCTCAAACCAGGATCAAACCAGAACAAATGTGAATGCACCGCTAAACAAGTGCGTATACATGACTTTATATACACGAAACATTGAACTGCAAGTTTCTATTTAATTTGACTTTACTTTATTGGTCCACAAGGGAAATGACTTGATTAACTTTGGCTGCGTTTTTACAGTTCTCATGGATGATTTTACAGTTTTCATAGGTGATATACTCAAATTTTGCACATTTTCAAAGTTTTAATATATTATAATGTATTGCACCGCTACCAGCTCCACAAAACGTAACCTTCAAAGGGAAGATTGCTTAACCCTTCTCATTGCTACATTCTCCAATTTATTTCCCCACATGTGTGCTCAAACACGGGGGGCCGTTCTCACAGTAATAACATACCACAGGGGCTAGCTCATGAGTTAGCCCCTTCAGCCTCTGCTCTTAAGCCATGCGTTGAGAGGTGAGAGCCGGGTCCATTAGTCGTGCCCCTGCATGGGCTTTGATGGCCCAAAGTGCGTGTAAAGGAGCAGAGGAGCTAGTCCAGGCGGAGAGGAGCAGGGCAGAGAACACTTTAGAGGTGTAGACATGCGAGGTGGGGTCAGTGAGGGTCACCGCTGCTGTGGTACTCACCTGAGAGGAGATGGGAAGTTGAGATTGTGTTTGGTTTTTGAGCTGAGTAACTGGCGATCACCATTTAGCATATTCATTCAGCTTCGGTTGCTTTTTTACGAGTCCATTTAGAATCCGAAAGGTGCATTGTGAAACTTTTCTGGTAGATTGTACACCACCTCCATGGAGATGTTATTGCTTTGCCTGTTCCACAGTATGACATTAAACGTCTCTATCCTGCATTTTTCAATTGCAGGTGTTTGTATTGCTCAGAAATAAATGAGTCAAACAATATATAGGCAAATGACAGAAAGGGGCAGATAGAGAAGTAATGTGAAAGCAAATGATAAAAACATTTACAGTATAAGGGACTGTAAAAAATGTCCTTTATATGATATTGGTTGTCGTGTCCAGAGCATTGTATCCATGAATAGAAAAAAAAGTATACATTCAATAAAAAAACGCAATCATGTTTAGTGCAGCCATCATTAATTAACATTCCTCAGCTATTAAATATAAGGGTAAATGTTCTAGTTAAAGGGTTCTGATATTTTAAATGCAATTAGTTGGTCATTTGGTTCTACAACAACATGCATTTTCACTTTCCATCATAGTAAAAAAAAATCATTAGGAAACTACACTTCACTTTTCTCTATGCAAACGACAATCTTGACAGTCAGATTAGCAGTTTCTGAAGTCATTTATTATTATTTTAAACCATAACACATCCAGGCTGGCAGTATAAATAAATCCTGAAACCTAAATGGTAGCCGTAAAAATTATATTGGTGGAAGGAGAGTCAGGAAGCAAAATAAACCATACTATTGTAAGGGCACTCAGTTGACATGGTAACAGAAGCCCATCAGATATAACGTGTGAAAGATTAGACGTGGTTTGATCAGTTGTAGCCGAGTGTTACCGAGTGGAACAGAGGAAAGGCAGGGTGGAGGCTGTAGCTACAGGAAGGCGGTGCGTCACTGTTGGCCCAAGCACATGGAATCTGTGTGTTTGTGCTGGCTCTGTGGCCCCTCCAGCGGGCACTGTGAGGGGCTGAGGAGGAGGAGAGAGAGTGCAGGAGAGGGAAAGGCTGACCAAAAGTAATATGTCAGTTTAAATGGTCTACAGAAGTGGTTCTCAAATTTTTCCCAATCTGCAGTGGAAGGTACTAGGCTTTGTAAGAATCACAGTTACAGTGTCAAACTAAAACAAGGTTTAGTTAACCAATGCTGAACAGTATTAGGGACAACTACGAACTAACCCAGGGCTAAACCAGATCTGAGTCACAGCTATAACTGGAAGATATGAATTAAAGATCCACTACATAACTTTCCTAGCAGAGAGTCTGCCACCCACTTGTATCCATGGAGATGTCATTGTTTTGTCTCTAATGATCCACATTTTATGGTAACTGGTATATCTAACTCCGTTAACACAAGCAAGTGACAAGTCAGATCTGTGGAGAGGCGGCCGCTCACAGTAAGCATGTTTTCAAGGTAATTGTTTGGCAATAAAAACATATAATTGAATGAATGATTGAAAGATGTGTTTAATGCCATACTGTGGAACATTCCTGGCAGAACGATAAGATCACCAGGAGAAGCAGGTGACAGACTCCCCACCAAAAGCTACATATTACGCCAGGTCTAAAGGACTAGCCACACAGTACAATGGGAATAAACCTGATTGTAAAAGATACTTGATTTTGGTAGTTAGGAACTGGAATGGAATTTTCTTCATGGGCTAGCAGTTTTAGTAAACATAGCAAATCTTTATCTGTAGTTGCTGTAGTCATAACAAAGACTAGGGCGCATCTGGACTCCTTCAAGACTGCCCTCATCCAAGAAGTTCCAGAACGTTCACATTTTCTGGTTGCATTTTCCTACAATAGAACCACATCCATTATGAGTTATATGGGCGAGCTTTCAGTGAGCGCTGCACAAACCGAGGACCACAGCTACAAAGAGGCATTTGCTGTCAGTCCGAGTCCAAATGTGCGGTTTTCCCAGGATTTTCTCAATGACTCCAAGATGCCTTCAGGGCTGTAAACTACACTGTACATTTCAACATCAGGAGATATTTTGGGGAAAGTACAAGTTTATGCAAGAGACATTTTTATTGATTTGGGACTCAAACCAAAGTTATATTATTCCTGTCTTCAATTTTAATCTCAGTATATTGAAAAAATAGCTGGTAATGTCAGCTTGTAATGGTAAAAGTACCACACATGACATTGTTGAGTTAAGCAGAGGAAGTAGATTGTTGCTCAGATCATTAGAATTGCCTCATTCCTTTGTGTATGGTGCCAAACATGTTACTCAATCACTACATCAGCTATTGTTTGACTTTAATAATGCCATGTTGTTAAATCATTTTCATACTGTATTTCAATACTAAGGAAATGGTTAAAATATCACTTTTTTAATATCATGTTATGTCATCTTATACTAGTTCTGAAGACATTCTAAACCTATTCAGGAAAGGTCCATCTTTGTCCTGAAGATGTGTTTGTACAAATATCTAGTTTTGTTACTAGTTTCCATGTTGATTATTATCCGTTTATCATTTTTGTCACAACCGTAAGTGTCATTTTAATCAGTTAGTTGGTAATATTCCGACTCTAAAACAAGACAAAAGACACTATAAATAACAAAATCAATACAAACTGTCTTGCAGTACAACCATTTTCTCCAAAGCATGTGTGCAGCTTGTATCCTTTAGTGCGCTGTGTACTTCCTGTCTTCGTCTAAACAACATACACATGCTGAGGAACACTGGTGCATGCACATGTGTGTTGAGTTATCAGATCTCCACTTCCTCTGGACACAGTTCACTGCCCTGTGCCACCAGCCAATATGGGAATCAGCTGTGGGTCTGTCCTCTACACATGTGGATAGCCATTTTTCAATTTTCCATTTTAAAATTCAGCTGGTTTTGCATTTACTCTCCACCGGTTTGAGTACTTTTACAGATAAAGGTTTATGTATTTCTCATTCTGCAGCTCTTAAAGATGCCATTATCAAGGTTTAGCCCCATTATAGCCACAAAAAGCTGCTTCACTAAACTGTGTGAATTATTATCCTAATCTTGGGTTGGCAGTTTGCCCAGAAGACGGTGACCAACTGAGCTAACTAGCAAAATTTTCTGCACTTCTTTATATACAATTCTTTATCCAAAACTTTATAATTTACAAATGAGCAAATTTGCATTACTTATTAGCAAATAAGTAATGCAAATTATTATTTATAATACACTGCAACAAAATAGTGGTATTTCCTGTGGTAGTTACTGTAACATGGATTAAGTAGTTGCCAAGAGTTACAAGGCAATTGTGTTATTTGACATTAAAATAGCAAGAATATACAGAATACTCCATCCACTCACTGACAGTACCAACCTTATGAACTTGTTGTCCTTTTGTTACTGTCCAGAAAGCATTTTGCACACCAAATATACTGTCTATGCTGTTTACTGCCTCGAAATACTAAATATAACATAACTGAAATTAGGACATTTATTCATGTTTTTATCGTCTGCCTCTTGTGTGTTACAGGTGACCTCAGGTTGCATCCCTGCTCCATCCAATGACTTGGTGAGCCTATTTTCCTCAACAGTCTTCAGTAGAAATAGAGTTCCCTGTGTTTATCCAAAGTGCTAATTCCCAAACAGCAGTGTGGTTCCTTCCTGGTGAATTGTTCCGGAAAGCCAAGCCCTCAGCTGTGGCTTGTCTCCTGGAGTTCTGCTGGACCTCATGCATGTTTCTGTTGCCCTATTAAGTCGCCATGTTTGTTATAGTGTGTGTTGAATTAACTCCTGCTCTTCCTCTTGACCTCTGAACTGTTGCACTCTTGCTCACCTTTGACCTACTGATCTCAAGATACTTCCTGTTGTCATACACATAACATTTTATTTATTTGTAATATTATTTCCTTTTCCATGTTTTCTGTCTCTGCAGCAACGTAGAGGAACAGCTCCTTCTCGACAAATCCAGCACATGGTGAGCAAGACATTTTGAACAAAGTCACTTTTTTCATTTAGCAATATACATAGTAAATGCTGAAGATTTTGTCATGTATTTGCTAATTTGCATATTACAAACTAAATAAAAATAAATATTTAAGTACCCATCACATGTAGCATAATATAAAGTTACTGTGAGACTAAAAAGATATTGTGATAATGTAGCATTATTAGATTATTAATAATTGGCGGCACAGTGGCTGAGTGGCTAGCACTCATTCTTCACAGCAAGAAGGTTCCAGGTTCGGGTCGTCCGGGCCTTTCTGTGTTCAGTTTGCACGTTCTCCCCGTGTCTGGGGTTTCCTCCGGGCACTCCAGTTTCCCCCATCAACCCAGAACTTGTGCCATAGGTAAAATCCTCCGAGATAAGGTAGTCCTGACCAAGCCTAGCAATAATCATGGAAATGGGTCTTGAGCACTGAGCTGCGGTGCTCACTGCTGCTGAGGAGATGCCCCAGTGGCATTGAGGGATGAGTCAAATGCAGAGCACAAATTTCTCTACGGGGACAATAAAAGTGTACCTTACCTTATATCAATGTAGAGTATGTCACGATGAAACACTATTATTTTAGAGGCCTAACGTGATACTAATAAATCCAGTTAGTACATACGCTGCAGTTTCTCATAATTGTATTTTTGTTCCAGGGGTCCACCAAGTCTCTGACCTATACCAAACAGAGGAACACCCTGCCGAGGTAAAGGCCACCTCAGTCACACACTTATCCCTCTAATATATAAGCACTATACATCTCTTGATGGCATAATTTGCGCAATAACATTTAAAGTGCATATCACGCCTTATTCCTGTTTATAATCCAATGTGTTCTCACAGTCTGTGGGTATCTCTTTTTTGCTGTTTCCACAAGATTTAGAATTGACCATGTGACGGATCAAGTTAGTTTATAATCTGACCTACTTGTCACGCATATCTAAACTTATATTATTATAATTTATCTTTATTGTACATTTGATCTCTTTTTATTTTTACTAATGTAAAACCTCTCAGTCGCTACATAGTTGTCCAGAATTACTTTTTTGTTAAACTACATTGTCCACCTTGCTGTGACTTTGCGTGATTGAATGACCTATATGCACTTATCCCTTCCGCCTCATTGCTCCTTGTGTAGGAGCTTTAGTGTGGACCGTGTGATGGAGAGGGTCATGGAACGCCACTACGATTTCGACCTGACGTACATCACTGAGCGGATCATCTCGGTGTTTTTCCCGCCAAAGCTGGAGGAGCAGAGGTACCGCCTAAACCTGAAGGAGGTGGCAGCCATGTTGAAGTCCAAACACCAGGACAAGTTCTTGGTAAGAGCGGACAAACAGTAATTAGTGGAACTTTCACAACATACTCCTGTTTATTTAAAGATGTGTTGCACAAGTGAGAGGAGGAATTGCGTTGCATTGAAACCACATGTAAGTATGGAGCCACAATAAGCGGGTGTTTTTTTTTGGTTTTGGACACGCCCTGAATGAGCAAAGTTAAAGGGTGGCCCTTACTGTAATCTGTCACTTTGTGTTGGGCCCCTGTCAGAGCTTCCATTTAGATTGAGATGATTTGGTCACATTAACATTGCTTATGGCTTATGAGGCCTTATCCTGACTCTCTGTGAGTTAAAATGGAAATTGTTTAAACATTGCTTCTAATGTCTATGTTTAGAATTTATACTTAAAAATAGCAGAATATGATAAAATGACTTATTTTCATTCTAGTTGCTGAATCTCTCCGAAAGACGCCATGATATCAGCCGCATCAACCCAAAGGTACACGCTTCTACTCTGATCTCTGTCTAGATCACACTGTTGGTCTTTAATTTTGAAACTATTTTAAAACAAATATCAAGACTGCATCACATGACTTAATAACCACAATGCGAAACAAACAACATTGCGACACGATATCACCATTATACATTCAACTTTTAACTTTATTAACCTTAAAAAATATTGGAGTGTCAACAAACATGCATATGAAATAAACTAAATATACTAAATAATAGTTCAAGTCCAAGCTTGAGTCCAGTGATGACAATGTAGTAAAATGATACAGAAATGTATTATCAATAAAGATATGATCATCTCTTTTGTCTTCCGCTAGGTGCATGACTTTGGCTGGCCCGACCTGCATGCTCCCCCTCTGGATAAGATCTGTGCCATATGTAAAGCCATGGAGATGTGGCTGACCTCTGACCCCCAGCACGTGGTGGTCCTGCACTGCAAGGTCAGAGTTCACAGGATTTACCCATTCACTTTTACAATGCGGCACAGAATATGGAAATGCGGTATGTTGTGCTAAATATGTTGCTCACTTACCCAATCCATACCTAGCATCCTAATTATTCACAGTTTAAGTTTAAGTTTAGTTTTGCTGTCACAACACTGCTATCAGCAACTAGCATATTAACAGCGGTTTTCCATGGTTCGCGCACAACAAAAATACTTTATAATTGGATATAGACTGCGCACATCTGTTCTATTTTGACCAAAAGAGCTGCTTTTACAATATATCTGTACAGGAGCAAGATAAGTTTATTACCTGACAACAATCAGGTACATCCCCTTTAACAATGCAGTTGAACCACTTTTGCAAAGTAAGCAAAGTTAATACAGTATTTTTCTTAATTTATAGATTTAATTAAGCACAAAATATATAAAATCAATCTGCCTAAAATCTGCCAAAAACCTAAGTTATGCAACATGTCAAACATTGTAGTCATGTGCTTTATTATTCATGCATTTAACCCACAGATTACAAAGTTATAAAAACATTAGCATTTCCAAGTGCTGTCACACCATAACCATCAAACACCGCATCTCAGCTCTCATTTCTTTTGTAGATGTATTATTTATTGTTTTGAGGGGTTGGGGGATTTAAATACTAAACCAGACTTCTGTGGTGGACTTGGCTTCCAAAACATTCCAGCTTGACCAGTAGTTTCCCAGCTGCGGATCGCGCTAGCAAAGGAATAAACATGAATGGGGTCTCTATTAGGGGTAACACAAGCTGTAATTTGTGCTTAGCGGGCCTGCTAAGAGCTAACTGGGATCCTATTGGGAAGCAGAGGCTGGAATGTCTTAGGAATGTGTCAGGAAGTTTAGGGAAAAACACCACAGGGAATTTTTTAATTTGCTCCATGCACTCACATGTTTATCTGCACTGTGTTGTTGATTGTATAATAAAAATTAAAAATGAAACCTAACGTGCCCATAAAACTATCAACTTTCAAGTATTAGTGTGTTCCTTCAAATACAGAGCCTGAGGAGGAAACCAAAGCCAATTTCATGGTCTCTCATACGCGTTTTGTGATATCATGTTTTTCTTTCAGGGTAACAAAGGTAAAACAGGAGTGATCATCGCCGCCTACATGCACTACAGCAAGATCTCTGCTGGGTGAGTAAGAGCACTTGTCCATAGAGCTATGATTTATTTGCAAAAGGTTTAAAGGTGCACTATGTAACATTTCTGGTGGAGGGTACGGGACTTAGAAATGTTATTGCTTTGCTGTTTGCCTCAAATGTTTCATTAAATTATCTATCAAAACATTAATTTATTCAAAGCTAAATACCTAAATATGCTAAAAGACACCTTGAAAAACATGCATTCTTACTGTGCATAGGCTTACCTCTCCACAGATCTGACCTGTAAGTTTGCCTGGTGGCCTAGTGGCATCACCTGGTTGTCTCTTGGAGACAGAAAAGTTTAACAAGTTTAACAATAACACATAGACAAGCAAATTAAATCATTATTTGTCAATTAGAACTTGGTTGTGGACAGTAACAGCTCAATGTGAAGAGTCCTTGAAGACTCTAATAAATAAGATGAATTATTATTTTTATTAAGGTAACTGTCTGCATGTTTATGGTGCTCCGAGAGTGAGGCGGAAGAATGATGTGGACAAAACATTATATAATGCCATTATCTTTTACCAAACAAATCAATGTTAATGTATCCCTTAACCCACCCATACTACCCCCATGCTGCACAGCTCAATGTTAAAATGACCTAGTTATGATGGAGGATAAAGATAAAGATACAATAAGATAACTTAATGTAATATCTGTAATATAAGAATGGGGAAATAAACTTGATCTGAACCTGACCTGCTGACCCTATCTGACCAGTCCTCCTGCTATGCTGCACTGAGATTTTGACTGAGACACAAAGACGACTGAGAAGTGCAGTACATTGCTGCAGCTAAACTTGAATTTCCCTTGGGATCAATAAAGTATCTATCTATTTATTAATCTATTTGATAATATTATGAAGGTATCTTGTTCCCATTTGCCATTATCAACACAGATTTTTGTTTAGACTTAGATGGGCAGGGTCCTCTGGAGTTCGCCAGAAACCTGGTCTATCCTCCTGTCACACAGCAGCTATATCCTCGCACTGTACAGACATACACAAAAGGCTGGTGGAAGTCCTTGCTTTATAAATGTGTGTGTTTGTTTTGATTCACAGGGCAGACCAGGCACTCACTACTCTGGCCATGAGGAAGTTCTGTGAAGATAAGGTGTCCTCCTCACTACAGCCGTCCCAAAACAGGTACGATACGCTGTCAGGCATTGACTCATGCATATTACATAATCCCTTTTAGCATCTAATTGTTTATATTTTTCATAAATCTTCAATGGGAAATTTACATAATGAATAAACAATTTTAAACTGAATATTATATCATTCGAATGGTGAAAAGTACTCAAAATGGTGCCTATAAACAGGAAGTTCAAACTAATGGATAATGTTTTATCCGTTATCCAAAGTTCATGAGTTATGTTTAGTTGATATTATCCAACCTCCACAAGCAACATACAGAACTGAAACTATAGAAAAGTAATTATTAGCTTTCTATTTACTAATGCTATGATTTGTTCCATCAGATACATTTATTATTTTGGAGGTCTTCTGTCTGGAGCCATTAAGATGAACAGCAGCCCTCTCTTCCTCCACCAAGTCCTCATTCCCTCTCTGCCCAACTTCCAGGGAGAAGGAGGTCTGTCCGAAATCACTACGCAAACAATATGTGCCTTTCTTTTGGCTGATAAATATGTATAAGACTCTATGTTTGCCTCCTCGTCTCACAGCTGACCCAGTGCCTTTGCCCACACAATCGCTCTGTTTATCTTTAATCTGCTGATCGGAGGCAGTCAGCGCATTCCTCCACATGCCCTCAATGTCTGTCCATGTTTCTCTGCAGGCTACTTCCCGTTTTTGAAGATCTACCAGTCGATGCAGTTGGTCTACACTTCAGGCATTTAGTGAGTCCCCCCTCTAAAGATGGATGCCCCAGAGGCTATGGGGTTTTGGCTATGTCACAGTCTAATTTACAATGGGTGGAGAAGCATGATACAATGAAAGCTTTGTCCACTAGAGAGTATTCAGTTTGATAAAGTCATACTTATATTTAATCATTTGATATCAGAAATCACTAGAAATTACAATCAAGAGTATGTCACTGTGTTCCTGTAATACATCCTATCATACCATAAGCTTATCTGATCTTGTTGTTCGTTCTTGTCTGTGCAGTAACCTTCACGGCACTGGCGGCAGGAGGCTGTGTGTGACTGTGGAGCCGGCTTTGTTACTGAAGGGAGACATCTTGGTCAGTTCACATCAGATGGATGCAATAAGAATTGTGTTATCCAAGGACATTTACTGAAACATCAGTCATTTCAAATACTAGACAAATATTTTTTAGATTAATTTATTTGAGATAGATGGTATTAACATGTGCTGTTGCTCTCCTTTGCTGCCCCCTGTAGGTGAAGTGCTACCACCGCAGAGCACACACTCCGGACAGAGACACAGTTTTCAGGCTGCAGTTCCACACATGCACCATACACGGGTCACAGCTGTGGTTCGGCAAAGGGGAGTTGGACGAGGCTTGTACTGGTAAGTTTTGGAGTTACAATATTTTTGCTTGGACTTTTTCTCAGTCAATTTTCTGACCTATCATTGTAATATTGATTTTACTTACTCCTAAACCATTATAAAGGTAATTGTCCAAAGTACTATGAAAGTGTGTGTTATTGACAAAAAAAAAAAAGGTTTTTCTTCAACAAAAATGTGCTAAGAAGTGCGTTTGAGTGTCTTTGTTGATGTTGAAGTATCACATACTAAGTAAATGCACTATAAAACTGTCTAACCACAAAAAGGCAGAAATATTACTTTAAACCCTACTTTGATTTTATTCTTAATCAGCTCTTATTGTAGCTTGAGAATTGGTTTATATTTTCAGTCATCTAGTCTCTTTGCATCTAGTCTCTTTCCTTTACAGTGGATCGTAAATGACATTGCCACGAGTTATACTGCCACTTAAACATTTAATTGGGACAATGACAATGGCTGCTTGATGATATGTACTGAAATGTATTGAGAGGAAACTGCCTTCATAACAGTGTGTCCCCTGGCTCTCTGGACAAATTAAATCTCCCTCTGCAGGAGCTAAATCTGCACTCCTTGGACATAATGAGCGCCCTCCGGGGGTTAGCACAGAGAAAAAGACTTATACTGTATTTATAGTACAACTGTCCCAAAGAGACTCTCCAGTGATGCTCTTAAGTTTAATACCGTAATAGATGTGTTCATTACCTCATTTCCTCATTTTCCTTGGTTTCACTCACAACAAACCACCATTGTCAGCTGGATGGCAAATACAGTTATGTACAGCGAGCAATGCACAGATCAGATCTTCTCCAGACATCTGTGGAAGACATTAGTGTTCGTTTGAAATATTGTAATAGAAACTACATGTGATGTCTTTGTCAGGGATGTAACTTAAACACAGGGTGGTCACCTTTAAATCTGCGTTTTACTGTTAGTAGTGTTTTTACATAGAAAGTGTACCAGATCATCTTACATAGGAGTCTTTGAGGAAAGCTAAATGTTCAAATAATTTTAAAATTATTGTGTCAACAGATGAGCGTTTTCCATCTGACGCCACAGTGGAGTTTGTCTTCTCCTCTGGACCAGAAAAGACCAAAGGTGATTTCACTTGTACTTTATATTTATATGGACTTAAACTACATACAGTTTAAAAGGACAACCAGCATCTGTGTGGTTAATTACAATCAATTTTGAGCAGGCCGTGAGTACCATAAGAATGACCCAGCAGTGACAGTGGACTACAACACTGGAGACCCTGTGGTCCGGTGGGATTCTTATGAGAACTTCAATGAACGCTACCAGGACAGTTTGGAGGGTAAAAACTGACTCCTGCACTTTCACTTTTTTTACATGGTAATATGAATAGCTTAAACGTATATTTATATATTTGTATATTTTTTTCCCAGATATTGCCCACACCAGAGGTCCTCTTGATGGCAGCCTTTACGCCCAGATTAAGAAGCGAAAAGGGGCGGGGTCCGGATCTCTCATCTCAACCAATGGCAGCAGTCCGGGGGCGGGAATTATTGACGAACGAACCAGTCATCTCATTTCCCACAGCTCTGACTCTGGCCTCTCCGCACACTCCAGCCATTTGAATCAGTCCTGCCTGCACCAGGAAGACCCCGTGCCCCACTCTCCTCCGCCCCCCACCCGTCAGGAGCAGGAGGAGCTGGAGAGGCTGCTGGGAGGGATCGAGGGGCGAGATGGTGAGCGTGAGACAGCCATTTTGGACGATGGAGACTCCTTACCTCCCTCAGAGAGGAATGGCACTCTGTTGAGTCGCTCTTGTTCTTGTCGGGACGGGTACCGCTCGCAGCGCTGTGCCGAACCGGGCTGTGACCGTACCCTGCTCATGCCAAACGGATACTGCCTGGACCGCGCACCTGGGACCAACGGCCATCTTGGAGCCACCCCCTCTGCTAGCTCTCCTTCTTCCTACATGGATCTATACCAGCACTACTCCCCCCACACACACCAGTCCTTACCACCTCCTGACCTGGTCTGGGACAGGCAGACTGGGCAGCACTACAAGCACAGATCGTGTTCCGAAACGTCCCGCCACATGTGCTACCCCGCTCCAGATCTGGCCCCTCATCACCATAACTATTCCCATCACCGCCCCTGTTGTCCAGACGACCAATACCCACCCTACCACCACACCCCTTCGCCACACAGCCACCCACACCATTCCAAAATCAGTCCAACGTACCATGATTTGATACTCATGGATGGCCCATCACATGCTAACTGTCCGTGTCGGGATTGTGCAGTGAGGAGAGAGGAGTCGTACCACACAATGAGGATGGAACGCGGAGATAGTTTTCACTGGGACAGGGAGGCGGAGCTTCAACAGAGAGAGGTGGGGCTTAGGAGGACAAGGGAGGCTGAGATTCAGAGAGGGTCTGATCTGCGCTGGGACAGAGACCCACGGCGAGCGCGGGACATGTCTTTTCACTGGGACAGAGACACAGAATGGGAGCGAGATAGAGAAGCAGAGTATTGGCATAGGAGGGCCACCGTAGCCTCTTATGGCTCACAGTCCCATGATCTACCTGCGTTTTCATTTGACCCACTACCGTCCGGTCACCCTGCTTACCCTGAGGCGTCCCGCTCCCACGCACACTCCCACCTGGACATGAAGTACAGCAGTAGTAGCAGTGGGTACCAGACGCCCCGCCAGGTGTGTCTATGCTCACCGTACCAGCCCTCCCCATCAGAAAGCAGGGGGTACGCCTCCGGGTACCAGTCTGAATCCACGTCCCCGCTTCCCCCTTCCTCTTCTGTAACAGGACATTGTAATCATCATGGTAACGGGACACATCACTGCCCTGAGTCCCAGCACCAGACATACCCATCTGAGTCACACACTGGTGAGTCACGCTAAACAGGCTGAATTTTTAACAATGGGACCTTTTACACAATTACCTCAATCACATCACATGCATCAAGCCAGATGCATTCTTATTAAACTTTTTAGAGCAATCTTCATGTAAAGGTTAAAAGCTCTTTGTTGTTGCCAAGAGCTGGAATACAGAATACAGACTGTGACATCCTTTTTATGAAACAAGGCTTCCAGTGACAATCAAATAGTCAAAATTGGCATTTGCTGTTCTCCACATGCAGCACATTCATTCATTTTAGAGTTCTGTATACCATTTGATTTGGGTTATGTAATACATTCTATATTATGAAAAATGTTATTAAACAGTCACTCCCACTGTCCAGCAATTCTTCTAAACGCATTGTACTTTGCAGATGGCTTGCGTAGTTCCGGTGAGAGTGTGGGCTGGAGGGACCACCTTTCTCATGGCTCCTTTAAAAGGGTTCACAGAGATGCCCATCCTGCCTGCTCTACTCCATCCGACATGTCAGGGCCTTCTACACCTGTCCACACCAGCAGTCCACTACGCAACCAAGAGAGGTAAATATTAGATTGGAAGTGGCCTTTTTATATCCAGTGGATCTTCATAGTAAAAATCACTTTTTAACATTTTTTTTCTCAGTCCTGGCAGTAGAGAGTATGAGATTCGGACCACAGACATCATTGGCAGTGACTGTGAGAGCTCTAGCCCCCAGGATGAGCCTCACGGCGGGGACAACACTCCAGCAGAACCCCCTCTTAACCAGGGGAAGAGCACAGAACCTTCACATAGCCAGGAGAACAGCACTAGCCCCCACTTTACAGAGCAAACCAAAGACTGTACTACACCAGCTGTATCCACACATACAGAAAACCAAATCACAGAATCAAACCCACCAAACAGCCCACCCTCTCCGGTCCATGCCTCCCCTGCCCCAGACATAACCCCCTCCCCACCAACCGAGGCCGCTGTGCAAACTCAGCCTCAAAGCCAAAATCACACTAGATTTGTGAATGGAGTGAACAGCTCTTCTCCAATCCTAGATTCCCAAAAACCCACGACTCCAAATTCTCCCATATCGAACCATTCTAACAGTATGGAGGGCTCCCCTATTTCCGAAAGTCCCGTCCCTGGATTTGCCACTTTAGGTCGAAAACTCATGCTCTCCGAGCCCCACCACCAACCAAACCATGGGTCTCCTCCCCATCACCATCATCCTGGTACTTTAGACCGACGACCATACTACCCCAACCAGAGTCAACAACAGTACCATTCCAACTACTCCACCATCTCCATACCTCTGCCCCATCCTCAGCCTCCTCTGCCCGAGAAGAGGCACACTCCAGCCCAAACCAGCCCCCTGAGCGATGGGGGAGTGGGAGGCGGCCCCAGGCAGTCAGTTGGGAGCCAGCACCACGTGACTTTTTCGCCCACTGTAGGAGAAATAGCGCCACCTGCAGGACAAACTGAAGGATCTGCAGAGATGGAAAACAGCACCAGGGTCAGTGTGAAGTTCGTTCAGGACAGTTCACGGTTTTGGTACAAGCCGGGAATCTCCAGAGAACAAGGTATGATTCTGCAAGAACTCATTGTAGAGTCTAATAAATAGTGTCTGTTTGAATAATCCTGTATCCAAGTGTTCAGAAAATCTCTGTTTTCACCTGCCCATAATCTACCCACATTCCTCTTTTTAGGTGTAATTTTCTTTTAAAGACTCATTTAAAGACTTTTTGACTCTTTTTTGAGACTTATTTTAATTTTTGAAATTAAATGAGTAAATGAAAATCTGCTGCTTATTGTGGTGAAATGCCACTATAGAGATGTGGGGCCTTTTAGTTCAGCAGTTTTGAACACAAAATCATGGTCCCACTTCTATTAGCATTGTTCTGTTTAGATCAATGTTACAGTTTACAGTGAATAAAACAACAAATCATAATCTACTTATGTTATAGTTCAATACCAAGTACCATGAAAAAGAATGTTTTCTATAAAGAAATAGAAAAGTTTGAGACTTGCATCTAAATAGTAACTTTTGACTCTTGCAGCAATTGCAGCTCTGAAGGAGAAGGAGCCTGGAACCTTCCTGATCCGGGACAGTAACTCTTTCCAGGGCGCATATGGACTGGCTCTGAAGGTGGCCACACCCCCAGCCAATATCAACAACCACAGCAGCAAAGGTGCACATCACTTGCACAGTAAAGTTATGGAGAGTACTTTGTATATATCTTTGATGATTTCTGAAATTATTTTGAAATCTTGAATGTATGCAGTGGGTGACCCCCTGGAGCAGTTGGTCAGACACTTTCTCATAGAGACCGGGCCACGAGGAGTCAAGATTAAAGGCTGTCAGAATGAACCATATTTTGGTAAACCGCATTTATAGATTTTTCTTTTCTTTTTTTGTTTCAAATTTTTGGGCCTGTGGGGACATCTGGTGGTGCATTTGCTAATTGTAATTCTAGACCAATTATTTTTATCTTAAAGCATGTGGACTAAATAAATGCACAATTAAAACAGCAATGTGAATAATGTAATATTGTTTGATATTTGTAGTTTTTACACATACTTATGTGTGCATGTTTCAGGGAGTCTTTCCGCATTGGTGTACCAGCACGTCATCACTCCCATCTCTCTGCCCTGTGCTCTCAAGATCCCAGAGAAGGGTCTGTACATGACAATACACTTTGAAAATAATTGCAAGCTCAACAAATAGTGACTTTAAAAAGGCCTTGTTCTGCTATTATAGTATGATTAATGATAACTACTAATATGTTTTGGGTAATTTATGTAATTTTATCATATGTATATTCTTTTATGGTATATATTTAAGCCTTAAATTTAAAGCTTTTTACTCTGTGTTCTCAGAACTCACTGGAGAGTTACAGGAGGCGCCCCCAGTGGCTAACATCAGCACTGCAGCCGACCTGCTCAAACAGGGAGCTGGTAAGAACTGAAGAAGACCTGCATATACTTAAAAATATTTAGCTAATGAGACTTAGAGGTATCAAGACCTGTATTAAAACACACAAAAATGTGCTAAGTTAAAATTATGTACGTCTCTCTTCAGCCTGTAACGTGCTATACCTGAACTCAGTGGAGACCGAATCTCTGACCGGCCCCCAGGCCATTGCCAAGGCAACTGACTCCACTCTGAGTCGAGCTCCCCGACCCCCTGCCACAGTGGTCCAGTTCAAAGTGACATCCCAAGGCATCACTCTCACCGACAGCCAGAGGCGGTATGAGACTAAAACTTCACTATTAAGAAACATCCCTAACTCATCTCTATACATCAGCTGATACTCCATCCAAATCATATTTACTGTATAATCAATAATAAAGTCCAGGATAAGTCATAACTTCTTTTGCTTCTATTGTTTCTGCTGTAGGGTGTTCTTTCGACGACATTACCCAGTCAACAGTGTGACATTCAGCAGCCTTGACCCCAAAGACAGACGGTATGTGGGTACAAAAGAGACAGAGCCATGACTAACCCTGGCCCAGTGAATGTGTGTGCTCCCCTAGTGCATCAGCTGCTGTCAGCATGTCTAAATGTTGTGTGGTGAATATATGATATGATTGTTTATTGTGAATGAGTTCTGTTCTGAAGCATGTTGGCTGCTGCTGCACGTGTCTGAGCCTGTCTGTTCTCTCTCTGACTGTAGGTGGACTAACTCCGACAACACTACTGTTAAGTAAGTGCTCCCAGTTTAGTGACCTCATTTGAAGAATAGACATGGGCTACAGAACAGTATGAGTCTGTGCATGGCTTTGGACAAAATAGAAGATAGTAAGGTCTATATCCTCTTGAGACATGGAATAATATCACACTCTCAGAGTACTTGAATGTGGGGAAGCTGGGTTCTTATTAAGGCATGTAGGCTTTATGTGACAAGACAGTCCAGCGTAACTTGGGGGTGAAGACCAGAGAGTTACAAGAGGTTGCAATCAAACCTCATGGCCAAAGTACAGGACCAAACATTGGAAATTGGTGGATTGTTGCAGTTTGCGACTCGAGAAAACTCTAGTCTAGGCAAGAGTTAAGCACCATGTGATAAGGGAAGTCTGGTCTTTGTAGAAGTAACTGCAATGTGCCTTTAGGCGTGTTTATACATAGATTAAATATGACTGATGTTCATATTTTAGTAATAAAGTTAATGATTTGGATAATGGAGATTAAGATGAGAGATTAAGATTAAGATAAGACCAGATGTGTAGCCTCGCAATTAAAGATATGAGCAAGTACAACATGTTCACTATAGAGGACAAAAGTTCACATCTATGTCTCTAGGAGGATATTAAACTTATTACATAACTCCTCTGCAGCTATATTTATCCCCAGACTGTCAGACAGACAGTGTAGGACTAAATGTATACTTTTGTTATCTACACTCCCTCCACAGAGTTTTTGGATTTGTCGCTCGTAAGCCGGGAAGCCAAGGGGAAAACGTGTGCCACCTGTTCGCAGAGCTGGACCCGGAGCAGCCCGCTACCGCCATCGTCAACTTCATCAACAAAGTCATGCTCGCTCAGAGGAAATAGACCCAAACAGACAGACATGCAACACCGTGTGTCAGTAAAATGTAAAACGTGTGCTACAGAAGAGCACAATCAGAAGATCAATATGTCATGTACAAAGACTACACTGCAGTGCATTATGTAATATTTAAAGACACGTCAGTTTTTGTCAGCTGTCCCTAGTTTGGAGAAGCAGATGGCTAGCAAAGATACAGGCTTGCTTCAGGTTGTGTATGGTTACCAATGGAGCCACAGATATGCACTGCAATCCCAAGTATTCATTTGTGATTATACTGCTACTTTTTCTATTACATTTTCTCATAAAACACTAAAACATATTATGGGTTATTATAATCAGATGTGAAAATTATCAAAGGTGTACAATAGTGTCACGATACTAAAATTTCCCAATTACTCAATTTTGATACTAATGAATAGACTCGTTACTGATTTTGATACTCTATCATTTTAAAACCTTTTTTTAGATAATAAATTATACCATGTGGTCTTACACTAGTTCTGAAAAAACTCAAGATGAAACTGTTCCAAGAAAGGTCAAATTTTATCCAGTTATATGACTTTTTTTCAGTACTTGTTTAACTGAGTATCTAGTTGTAGTGATTAGTATCTGATATTTGATACTTTTGACAACCCTAGTGTACAGTAGTAAATCTAATTATATCACCCCAGTAGAAGAAAAAGTACCATAAAAATACATGAGTTATCCAGATTAAAAGTAAAATGATGTTTTGTCCAATGTGAAATTTGCTTTTTTACTTGCTGGATTTGCAGCATCATTTGTTCACCTAGTATCCATGTTCCTGTCTGCTTCTCTAAAAACAGGCTGTACTCAACTGTTCAAGTATTCACTATTCACAATTAACTGTGAACCACATCTTTTAGTTACTGTAAAAGATAATCCATGTTGCTTATAGTTCTTCCAGTCTACCTACTCTAGTCAAGGAAGCTGTTATGTTGGTTCAATGCACTGTTTAAAGACAAGTCTCAAAAACTTCTGACGGCACCAAACGTGTGAGAAATCCCAGTTTGTTGGAGCTATGATGTAATTTCTATATTCTCTCTCTCTCTCTCTCTCTCTCTCTCATTCCTAACACTGCCAAACAGAAAAGACAATCCTCTTTATAGTCACATTACAGAGGCAAAAGTGTCCATGTAAAGTTACGTGTTGGGAGAAGGGGTACCTTGAAACACAATGTACCTAACCAGACTTGGCTAAAATAGCTACCAACAAACGTTTAACCAAGATCCTGGAAATGTTCAAGGACTGCGAGTAATGACCAGTTTTATCTGACCATACATTATTGGTGTGGAGGGAATTTGTGTACAGAGGAAGTAAGCTTATGTTATGTCCATTTGCAGGGTATAAACAGGTGATTTAAATAAAAGGCAAGTGTATGAGGACAGACATACATGCTTTACTATAGCAGAACCTGAAGGCCCAACAGAAACGTGTGTACTTACCAAAGACAAAGCACTATTGTGATATTAATAAGCTTATATTCAGCTATATTTTTGTACTTATGCTTATATGTGACTATGCATTTAGTGGATGAGCCCTAGACAGACTAGTATCACAGCCATAATATATTAAGTTGTATCCGCGCCATTATAATGTAACGTTAGTAATATATTTTCACATGCAGCTATAGAAGTCTATATGTCGAGTCATAAAGGAAGTATTGAAAGAGTATGATATTTTGTATGCAACAATGAAGACATGTATTAAATTGAAAAAATATGGTACCACATGTTTAAGAGTCTGTCATTGCAAATAAGATTACATATACACTGGTGGTTCTAGTTTTATTATCAGCCCTTTTATGACATCAAAATAAAATTAAAGGAATGAATGAAATAAAAAAATAAAATCAAATTCACAAGTTAAAGAACCATTCCTAATAAAAGCAATTAAGGTCACTCCCTGAAAACATTTTAAGATAAGCAACAATCACTATTTGCACACAGAATTACCTATAAATCAAAACTGAAATTATATTTTCTAAAAACACTCAATCATATATTTGGCATTCTACTTACTATCACGGCACTGTATAGAGCTTGGGATTGTGACATCACAACTCACGATTTTCAGTGAGCCCAATGTTAAACCAATGGAGATTTTTAAGATGTAAAATACTGACTTTAGCAGCCATTCAAAAGTATTCTGACACTATAGAGAGGTGGGTGTATTTAGCAGTAGTGACCCAATGCTTTTTTTTTTACTTTTTAACACTGTTTTGGCTAATGTAGTTCTATGGACATTTTGCTCTACTGCTACAAACATGGTGGATTTCTGTGGTAACAGACATTTTTAGGTCCATCCCGAGCTCTATACAATTTCGGTATTCATATTTTTTCAAAAAACAAATGTCCATTGTTTTCTCTGGAATCCTAGAATTTGATGCAGCAACAGAATTTTCCAGAAATTTGTTCTCCTTTTGAGTAATCTTAGTGGCCCAATTGTACCAAATGATTCACTAATGCAACCTCAGCATTAGACCAATATTCTGTGGTCAGGTGATAGCAGGAAAACGTAGACCTTGGCAGACAAGCAGTTGACTAGATCATTGTCAGCAGAATGCCATCTGTTCTCATTAAAGAAAAGAGCATTCTCTCCTCCAATGCTGCTGTGTCTAGTCAGAAGCAGCCCAAAGACCACACTGATAAGCACAGACAGCGGCTAAGCTAATATCAGCAGGTCTTCACCATTACATTCTTTAAACATTTGTGTAAACATGATAATGCCGCTCAATAGCAACTTACAGAAACCTCCCCAAGCTAAGCTGCCAAAAAACAACAACCTGTGCATTCAAACCGCAGGTAAACTCTAGATAAGCACCCGTACATTTAGTAACACTTGCTTTTTAGGGTTTAGGAGGGATCCCAGCGCTGCCTGCTCCTGTGGGGGAATGTGCTATTGGCTCCACAGTCTATATATGTGTAGGACTCCAGGTTGTTTTGAGAAGTCCTCACCATGTATGAGGTCTTCACCGATGTCCTAAAGACACAGCACAGGAAATTAATATGGGTCATTCATATGTGCCAACTGCTGAGTTTTTTTTATGCCAGATGCCCTTTAAGTCATACTCAGATATACTGTAAAAGGCATAAGAATTAGTCTTACGTAAAACATGAAGTATACACCAGGTTACACCAACTACTGATAAAAAGGCAAACACATTTAATTAAAATCACCAACCAGTATTTAAGTACTACAGTTTAAAATACGTATTTAAAAACAACATGACAGTCAACAAATGTTCAGAAAGCAATATGTTGAGTCAGTAGTAGTAGTAGTGATAGTAGTATAGTAGTAGTAGTAAAAAAGTGATACGTACTGCATGAATGTTACGATGTTATGGACCTTGATACTAGGCATGGTGCAGAATGTACTGAAACAAACAAAAAAGTAACACTACATGTAACTTATAACTTAAGTATACTGAATAATAAAATATATTTTGTATGACTCACTACACATAAGGTGAATTCCTGCCAATCTCCACATTCACTGTGTAGTTCACCTGAGCGCAGTAAACTAGTTAAGCACTCAATGATAAGGAAAATCAATTTTTAAAAACAATATTTAAAAAAATGTTTTTTCCTGTACCTGAGACTGGCTGAGGGGCTGGATGGTGGTCACATTGTCCATTTGACTAGTGCCCACTACTGTCTTCATGTACAGGGCCTGACAGCTGATGCTCTGCACCAGCACAGAGAAGAAGCTGGGGTTGGTGAAGTTGAGAGTGCTCTGTGAAGACAGGGTCACCATGGATTATTCAACAGTGTGATTTACGGGTGCACAAAATATTGCAAAAAGATATGTCAGTATTGGCTAATGCAATCAATAATGCAAGAGAGTACATCGCAACAACACAAAGTTCTCCATTTTACTGTTTGGTTTTTTTAATGTAGATTGAAGTCCTATTTTAGCCTTGTTTTGCTTGTTATTTACTTGTAAATGAAGGCATATACATTGTTGTTTTAACTTAACATAACTTATTGTGTCAAATTGTATTGCAAAATATCTCAATACAAAACATAGTTATCAACTATTGCATCTTTTTCTCATATGACTAAAATAGAACATAAAATAAAACAAATTATCTGGTAATACAGCCAAGGTCAATATTTAGATAACCCTGTGTACCATGAACACCTTGCCTGGCAAATCCAGAATGAGCTCTCTCTGTATTTTTTATACAGACTGATATCAGTCTGGTCCCCACATCCTCCATTGTGTCTCAAGCCCGGTCAAACATGATCACGCTATCAGATTTGTTTTTTTTTTTTTCAATGACGCATGTGAAAGGAAGGAGCTCATTGGTCACCTATGATTTACAAATAAAATCAAATTTATCTCACCTCAGATTAACAGTCTTACAGAGTTTAGTGCTTCACTCATTGATTCTGCAGAAATCAGCAATGTTTATCAGCCCTGTATGATATTTTTTTCCTTTACTTTTTCCAATACGAAAGGACCATCTGTGTCCCTGATTGGGTAATCTACCTGTCAATCACGCCCATTTGAAAACAGGGAGATTGACTGGTGACCGGACTCGGTGTGTATTCTGGATCCCAGGCAAATGAACACCCTGTTTTAATATAAACCACCTTATACTATGTTTTGAGGACATTTAGACAGTAAAATAAATATAGTAAAAATAATATCACACATTGTAAAGTTAGAGGAAATTCAGAATTAGAACTCACAGTGAGCTTCATCAGGACCACCTTATTAGTGTGGTCAAAGTGGACGATTACAGAGTGCACCCCGTCATACACTACAATGACAGGCCGAGGGAAGAGGAAGAAGGCCACGAGACCGGAGGCGAGGAGGCACAACACCACGGACAGCACCACGTACAGCTTACTGCATAGAATTAAACAAAAAATAATATTTCACATACTTTATTAGAATCTATCAGCATTCTATGCGACTGAGGTTTTTACTCACGTTCTTTGGGGACGCAGCCGTTGGTCACTGTATGGAATCAGAGCCACAAGTTCATTCACTTGCTCTGTGGAGAAAATGAAATAATAATTAGACATTTGGATTTTGACCTATCTTTACAGAAGTGCTACAGAAGTGCTAACTGCACAGTGATTTAGTGATTAGAAAAAACAAATCCCAAATCATATCTTTTTGTTGTTCATCTCCATTATCAGCAGTGCATTATGATAGATAAACACTGATTTAAACCATATTGATTTATGAAGGTTATCAATGTGATCGCATGATTTTGGAAGCCAGTGTGGTGCAACGCTCTTGTGAATAAATTGAATGTTATCAGTTTAGTTTCAGGCACAATAGGTCGCACACACTTCAATTAAGCATTTTCATTTGTCACTATCTGTTCTAAAATGATTTAAGCCAGACTGCTGGAGTTTCCATTGAGCTGACCTGAGGGGATGCGACCGGTGCCCTGGCAGGTGGGGCAGGTGATGCTGTCCCTCCCGGTGAACTCCACGTATGGGAATTGCGCTATGTCCTCCCGGTCTACCCCATCCAGAGGGTCGGTGTCGGGCAGCGACTCTTCTCCCCGCCGCATGTCGCGCTTCCTTTCCGGGAGCAGGGACTGGCGACTGCCGCTGCGAGACAACCGGATCCCCATGAAGCCGGATCAACACGTCTGTGAGTGGTAAAGTTTGTGATATGAACAGAGAAAGTTTCAAGGGAAAAATAGCTCAAGCTAAAGCTCAAATTAAGATAAATCA
>KN471683.1:68600-83130 GCA_000787095.1 Periophthalmodon schlosseri
CGCTCTTCCTGTGCTTCATGCTAAATGCACTGATGCCTTCAGGACAGCTCGGAAGTTTGACTATTGTTTAGATTCCAGTAGTGGCCATTTATTTTTACAGCATATTTTACAGAGTGGACAGTTTGCACTTTTGGTTGATAAGAAATCATAATCTTGTTTGTTACTATGTGGTTCCTGTGGTGGTAGGGCTATTTTATGTTGACCCATAAAAATATAATTACGATAATTCATAAAGGTAAGACAGAGCCACCAATGTTTCATGTTAAAACGAATGTCATTTATTTAGAAAGATTGGGAGGTGTCAGTTTGTCCCGCCAGCTTCCTCTTCAGCTCAGTGTTCTCTCTCTGCAGTATTTTATTCTGAGGGCAAAGAAACAAGAGACCATTATTTGTTTGTTTTAAAGGTGTGCTATGTAACTTTTCCGGTCTGCCACTTGCTTGTTCTCTCCTAGATGTTATTGCTTTGCTTGGCATGCTCCACAATATGCTTAAGGTTTTACATGGATATAAAATTTCCATGGACACAAGGTGGTACCAGCTTAGATCTGTGGAGAGGCGAAAATGCTCACTGCAAGAATGCATGTTTGTATTTTTAAGCAACAAAAACACCTGTATTTGAATCAATGCAAGATGAATCTGCTAATTGCCATACTGTTGACCATTACAGGCAAAGCAATAACAACTCTGTGGAGACAGGCAAGTGGCAGACCTCCCCACCAGAAATGTTGCATAGTGTACCTTTAAAGCAAGACACTACAGGTGATATCAATTTGAAACTTTTTCTGTAGTTTACTCACATAAGTGTAAGAAACAATGTATTATAAGTCTGTCATCACATAATGTTTTCATATAGAAATATGGTATTTTATTTGTGAAAACAACTAAAATTGATCATTTTAGGACATTCAAAACAGAAACATGAAAAAAAGGCGGGTTTAAATGTATTGCTTCTTGTTGACAACCTATTAGATACTAAAAAATATAGGGGATTTTGGGGTATTATTTGGGGTATTATAGGGGTATTTGAGTAAACTAGATCTGACTGAAGATTTGCCTAAAATTTCAAATTTCACCTCAATTTTTTAAAGTTAAAACGTCAATACATCAGATTTGGAATTAGATATAGTTAAGATTGAAGTTAAAGTTAAAGAGAAAACGGCCTTAAAATTACAATGTCCCATATAACTCTATGGCTGCGAGTTGATTGAATTAAACATTAAAACATCTTTCTGTGCAGAGTGGACAATTTTGTTGTTTTCACATGAAAGCTTGTGTACTAAGAGACCAAAGTGACCAAAAAACTAAAAATTGAAAAAAATGACTTTTGCCTGTAGTGTCTCCTCTTTAAAAAGTCATGTACTTTTTGCAAAACTTGAACACCAAATAAAAGACTAAAAGAAGCATTCACTCAAAATCAAGTTCTTTGCAAATTAGATTTCAAAAGTCTATCTTATTTAATGTGTAAAAAACAAAGCAGCACACTAAAAGTTAAAAGTGTGAACGTGTGGTGTACCTTGTGTCTGAGAGCCTCCACGATCAGGTCCCTCCCCCCCTGAACTCTGCTCTCCTTCTGTGAGGCCCTGAATGCGTCTCCAATCACAGACACCAACACATGAGACTGAAACACAAGATGAAAAATTGTTAAAAACGGTTAGTACAATTGAAGCAGATTATAACATCAGGTTTACTATAAAGAACTGCTTACTAATAATGAAAATGCCTTAGATTTATCAAGCGCTTTTAAAGATACCCAAAACATTTCGCACTTGGCGGTGGTAAAATACTCCTGTAGCCACAACTGCCCTGGGGCTGACTCACAGAAATGTGGCTGCCAATCTGCCAATCAAGGGCCTCTGTGACTACCATAAATCACTTACTGAAGCACCACATTTATACTTAAAGATGGGTGAAGTGTCTTGCCCAACGACACAGTAACTATAGCCAATGCAATTTCGATGACTAGCTCCGTATCCCAGTTATGTTCATTTCCGCATCTCTAAGACTGTTTGAATCAGTCAGAGTTGGAATATCAATGTTTTTATCTTTTATCTTTTTGTGACGGTTTTAGCAAAGGTTGGGGTTGTGAAGGCGTCACAGAATACAACTGTTTAAGTAAGGTGTGTTCTTCACTTTTTGATAGGTGGGGCCGATTGTATTTTTATGAGCCAGGCAATTTATTAGTCATTTTCAAACTGTCTTTTTACTATTTAATTTTATTGCACTTAATCATTTTTACACCTATTAAATATAAGCCATTTCAATAAGTGATAAATAGTTCAAATATCAGTACTCACAAACTTCTTGCTCTGAAAGAGATAGCAGTGGTACATGTCTACGGCCGGGTGCTTGGCCACAAACCCGAAGACTTTGGGTGAAGATGGGAGCACAGCGCAGAACGACACAGTGGGCAGAGGGCATGAGTATAAAAGGAACTAAAGGAGGCAGACAAGGATGTTTTGAATCTGTGCTGTAATCATATTTATAATTAACAATTAATTATAACAGAGTATGTTAGGGCCCCACCTTGGTTTTGTTTTCCAGGATGTCAATTCCACTCATAGACAGGAACAGGTGAACTTTACTGTTTTTTGCTGCTTTCTCTGAAGAAGTTGCATCAGCTGTCTGTGGAGTAAAAAATAAACACTTTTATTCTTATGATCGAATTAAATAAATACAAAAAAACTTCACAAGCTTTTCACCCTACAGTGCCCTGACTTAAAAGATCTATTGGCTATTAGCTGTTTTGCTGTATTATGCTTTGCTTTTCACGATGATGGAGGTCAGCTGATTGTTTTGCACATGAAAGAGGAAGTCTTTTTATGGGAACACCAACTGAATAAAATGAGAGTTACTTTTAAATACCATAATAGCTGACCTTGAGACTCAATGCTGCCTCGTCCAGGATCTGTAGTCCTTCAGACCGCAGCACCTCCACACGACCCAGGAACTATAGGAAATGTACAGGAAATCTGGTAAACTAGTGTAGTCTAATATTTTTAGTCATGCAGTACAAATACCTTGACTCTGAATGTGATCTCGTGGTCGTCGTCCGAAATGTCACTCATTTTCCAGCCCAGACTAAACCCTTCAGTTGATGAAGAAAATTCACAAAGGCCCAAAACGCCTTAATGCTGTAGTAAAAATAATCCTAAATGAATACAGTATCCCAACACAAGCTTCTGTCCAAGCGGTAGATTAAGTGTTGCTGTTGTAAAGGGTTGTATTGTTGACTAGTCAATCATTCACATGGCAGGTCTTCCTTATTGCTACTTATCAGAAGTTTCTATTATATATAGAACAGATTTCATCATAACAAGAGTGAACAATGTGGCCTTGTTTGTAGTGTTTGTAGTATTAATCATTTCAGAACTAAATTTAAAGAATTCTCTACTCAAAATGGCAATTCTTACTTTTGGTAGCTCATATTTGCCTCTATCCATTTTGTGTTAATGCTTTTATCTACTCATGCTTTTATCAGTGGTTCCCAAAGTGGGGTCATGAGCTGGTGGTCGTTCAGGATATAACTTACTCATTATGGCACTGCATTTAATCTTTAATACTGTAATAATCTGATATTTTGTGTTTAGTTCAGAGTTGACACCTTTTGTTGTTCTTGTAACTCTTTGTGTGTTGTTAATGTAACTGCTTTTGTATGTGACACTTGGTTGCTATGCCGACAAGTTATGTGAAGGTTCTATACGTCAGTTCCTGGCCTATTTTTTGAAGACAGGCTCTAGTGAGTTAGAACTGCTGTTGTTTTGGTCATGTTTTGGCCATGTTTTGGCGTGGGTTACCGCCTTGTAGCCCTTGTGTTCAGAAAATACACAAGCAGAAGCAATTTGGAGCGTTTCCTTACACCAGAATGCTACAATACATAAAGAAATATTTAGTGGAAATTAGGTCAAATCCCACAAAATATTCAAATTAACAATATTAACTGAATTTAACAAGTTGTTCAGGTAAGGTAGAAATACTGGCATAAATGTTTAATGTACATTCCACATTGCGGTTTACAAGTCAGTTGTATGGTAACAGTTGGTCATCCAAAACCTTTAAAATGAACACAAACAACTTAACTTGTTAATCTGATTTAATATTTATATAGCTTGATCAATTTGATGTACTTCATGTGCATACAGACACTGCCAATGTCATAATCCTAAAACATATCAGAGACATACAAAGAACAATATGTATTTAAAGCCTCGAACAGACCGTTAAGACACTTCATGACCTGTCAATAAAAACTGATCCAAATAGTCCCATTACAGATGACTTGCTGTGACAACTTCAGAAAAGAAAAGCATAAAAGAATGCACCAAAATATTCAAGGAGCAAATGGTGAAAACTGAGAGTATATCATAATGACAAACTGGGACAACATATGTCTTTGTTGGGCTCAGTGTTGTGAATTAATGGCAGACAAGTAGATGAAGATAGATCCCTTTATATGTGCATGTTGAATGTGGAGATGTACAGCCTCACAGATGATCATACATTTGAGGCCCGGTTCAGTCCATGTGGATGCTTTCAGCTGGAGGGCCCCGTTATGTGCAGACCTATGAGTCGTTGACAGACATGCTCTCCATAGCGTTGGGCAGCTCTCCTCCTCCCTGTTTCTTCTTCTTGCCTCCTCCGTCCTGCTGCTTCTTAGCCTTCTTGCTAATTTCTTGGTCAATAGGAGCAGGTTTGACAAACTTGATCATTTCAGTTAGACCTAAAAGAAACAACATATTAAAGTGGTAATTGTCGTGTTTATTTTTGCCTTCACAAAATGTATAGGTCACTATTCCTGTAGGGAGTCTTACCAGGAGGCATGAAGTCCCTGAGCACCTCTGGAATAATAATTCCTTCATCAGTTTGATAGTTCTCCAGGATAGCACAAATCACACGAGTGGTGGCACACATGGTGGCATTCAACATATGCACAAACTCAGTCTAAAAAATAACACATGAAAACATATATTTTATTTTTTAGAAAATAGGAACCCAGGAAACCTGAACAAATTGGGGTTACAAAGTGATATCCATTATAGGTGTAAAGTTAGAGAACACAGTGTTTTCCCCCCTCAATTTAGTTTGAGACTATGGTCGCACATGTTCTTGAACCCTTCTTTATCTCCTACAATTGTGAAGTGCTATATGTTTATAACAATACAATAGTTATGCCAATGTATACTGCATGGTTGTTTTTAAGGTTAAAACTTTACTGTCCCCATAGGGAAAGCCATTATTCATTCACTCCCCACACTTAAAGAAGATCTATTGTGCTTGTGTCTACTATATAGTTATAATGAATGAAACCTGTGGATCATTATGTTATGATTTTGACATTTTAAATCCCAACATTAATCTAAAACGACATAATGAAAGAAAGAAGTCCACTGACTTCCACGTTAGAAAACTGTAGTGCCCAATAGGAGCTGACAATGAGCAGTGTAGCGGTCAGCCCCTCCTATGGACATCTGCACATCACAATAGCAAGTAGCTGATTTGTTTCATTTGTACCAAAATGAATAAGCAACGCTGCTGAATCCTACACGTATCATCGATTAAGAAAATTGAAGAACAAAGTAAGTACAGAGTAGAGGGCATAAGCCGGTGGCATTGAAAACAGGGATTGATATGGAATCTTGAAAATGGGCGATTAAAGATTACTTAAACATGCACGAATCACTCCAAAAACAACTTTGAGAGGGTAAATGAGAAGGGGAAACAACTATAACATGGTTAAAAGCTCTGAAAAGTCGATTTTGCATAATAGGTCTGCTTTAAGTAATGAAGACTAATGTAAGTAGTAATGATAAGCTAATGATGCAGCTGGGGGGAAAATGGCTTCCAGTCTGCTCTCGTGCATGTTGCACTCACCTTGTCCATCATCTTCTTGGTCTGTCCATAGCGGATGCGAAGGCGCCTGGCCTGGTAATCTGTGCAGTTTGAACAGGAGACCAACTCTCTGAAAGCTCCTGATCCAGGGAACCAGGCTTCAAGGTCCAACTTTTTACTGGCTGCATGGTTCAGAGCACCTGGGGAGGGAATTTAACATTCCATTTTAATAAAAGCTGTCAAGCAGCCTTCACCAATTATCACACAAGAGGAGAAAGTCCCTACCAGAGACAATGTTCACAATGCGGTAAGGAATTCCTAAAGACTGATAGAACTCCTCTGCTGTCCCAATCATCTCATCAAACATCTCCCAGGATTTACCATCATGAGGAGAGGCATACACAAACTGCTCGATCTAATTCAGGCAGGATTTAAATGTGCACAGTCATTTAAGGTAACGACTAACTGGCTTGTGTCTGTCTGCATCATACCTTCTCAAACTGGTGCACCCTGAAGATGCCACGTGTGTCCCGGCCGTGAGAGCCCACCTCCTGTCGGAAGCAGGTGGAGAAACCGGCAAAGCGTATGGGTAGGTCCTCAGGTTTGAGCCACTCGTCTCGGAGGAAGGCTGCGATGGGCTGCTCTGAGGTGGCAATCAGGTACTTCTCGTCAATGGAGCTATCATCTGAGCGTTCAGTGCCCTTCCCAATCACCTGAGGGACAGAAAAGAATATCTCTATGAGGAAAAAAAATGGAAATACAATAAAATGGATCCTGCTGTACAGTACAAAATGACCTGCCTGCATTTTCAGCTGACACCAATTGGGGGCAGTATAGGTTCAGCCATGCATTTCCCTTTCATTTTCAAATGAATAGCATAGAACATGATTAGATGCAGGTTAGAAATTTTAACTAGTCTATTGTATAAATTATTCACCAACAGCAAGGCTAACAACTAAGGCTTTATTTGCTGACACTTTATTTTATCACTATGACGTGGTCAGAGACCTATAAAGAAGGGAATGTGCAATTAAGTGGAGCCATCTCTCATGCTTGTTTGATGTGATTGTAGCATTCACAGCCAACACACACTTTACATTTCTCCAGCAGAAATCACTTGTTTTAAGAAAAGTTTCTATTGGTGGCTGAGTGAGGGTTACAACACAAAACTGTCTCATTAAAATGTTATTGCTATGCTTCTGTCTCTCCATAGAAAAAGGGTTTCGATGTCTCCATCTAAAAAACTAACGCTTTGAACTAACAAGCCCCTTCTGCCCTTTATATGCCCATATGGCCTTTACTTATTTAAGAATTGTAAAATAAGGCATTTACAGGATAACTGGTGGAAATGGATAATACCAGACCCTGGATATGTACTGTCTAGAAACAAAAATGGGTTTAAAATGATTTGCTCATATTTTTAGACACCTTTTAAGGCGCAATTTTACTGTGATATAACAAGAAACTGGTATTTACAACTGTATCACTCCCAATTTAAGACATAAAACAAAGTGTGTATAACCACTTAAGTTCCAGAGAAGACATTGATATGGCAATGCCGCTAGAAGTAATTAAATTATTTCTTGGCACATGGCGGCACAGCAGACTATTGCCGTCCTGATTTCCAACATTAGTCATCATTTGATGGATATAATACACCTAATTAAAGTATTGCACACTGAAACCTAGTTAATGATTTGGCCAGTACACACTCATTCAACCCTGTTCTGTTTAATGTTTTTGGGTTTTCATATCTCAGATCTACATACATCTTGCTAGCCATGAGAACTATTCTAAGTACCTTATAAAGCTCCTCATCGAACTGGCTGAGCTGGGCCACCTCCTGCATCACCTCCTTCCTCATAAAGAAAGGGGTGTACAGCATTGTGTAGTTCTTCTGATACAGGATCCTTAGGGCATAGTTGATCAGCGCTTGCTCTAGGAATACCAATGGGCCCTGAACACAACACAGACGCCAACACAAACAAAAACAAGTCAATGGTTGTGACATACATGAGCAGCTGCCAATTACTGAAACGAAGAAATTATATACAGCAACAGCCAAAGAATGCAGGCCTGTTGGTGCTTGCAAGTGTGCCTCACATGACCAGAAGTTACCTTGAGGAAGTATCCTCGGCTTCCTGCCACCACGGCTCCCTTTTCCCCTTCAAACCCATCCACCATCACCACCAGGTCCACATGGGAGTACTTCTTCTGGGCAGTAGTGTCGCCCCATGTGCGCTCCACTTTATTGTCTGCATCCTGTGAAATAGGTAATTTTAGTTTTTAAAGATGATTTAAAGGGCCTATATTACACTGTTTTCTGACCTATGTCATAATGTTGTTTCCTCACCAAAAACATATTTGGAGTTTTGTTTTGTATCACTCACACGTTTAACACACAAACCTTGCATATGGAGACCCGAGTTCTTCTCTCAAACAGAAAACACTCTGTTGCAACTTGTAATGTCATGTGATAATACAAGGAGTGCTCCAGTGTGTTTTTAAACTCCATACACCTTCACTGGCATTGCCAATCTCTACTGAACTAAAGTAGGTAGCTGTTAACTTGAAAGCTATTGCTTCATGATATCACAAGGTGGAACAGCATTTTGAGATTTGGAGATATAAACAGATTAATAATGCAGGATGGCTCAAACATGTGTGAATGAAACAAAATGCAACAGTTGACATTGCTGTTTGATTATGAGGATCGCGAGAAACATTCTGCAAATACAAATTAACCACTTAATTTTACATTTCAATGTGAAACAAAACACAATCACTTTAATGAATGATTTACCACATTACAATGATATGATTAATACAATACTAGAATGAGCAATAAGGAAATGCTCAGTTGTTCTAAGGAGCCAAATAGTTTAAATAAACATTTACTTCTCCAAATGGGGATGTGTTTACGCAAATATAATATTGTGCCACATTTTTCATGCTACCACTTATTGCAGTCTATTAATGTAATGTACAAATTTGTAACAAACTTACAATTTAATAGAATGCTGCATGCATTATAAGCCATGTTATATTGAATACCACAATGTCAGAATTCAATTAACTTTTGTATCAGTATTATACAACAACAAACATGCTCCAATTAACGTAAGCATTAAAAACGTTAAATTTAGTTTTGTTTAATTAAATTAAACAAAATGTTGGAAGCACAAACCCTTATCCTTGACCCCCACCTCATCGTTGCTGACTGGTACTGATGAATGCAGAAGATTCCCGATCTCCCTCAGATACTCAAAGCGCTCTGCCTCTAGTCGGGCCCGGTCCTTGTCAGTTTTCTCTACAGCCTCATCCACCAGCACACGCACCTTCTTAATCTGAGTAACTGTTAGACCCTGTCAAAAAAAGAAAACACAGAAATAACACACATAATAAAAATGAAATAACTGAAGGTGTTAGTCAAATGTCACTATTTGGATGGAAGACTTGGAGCAGTAGAGTAGTCATACCGATAAGACTTCAGCTGTGAGAGACTCCACATTTAGAGCTTCATCAGGTAAAGAGTCGTCATCTCCAACAGGCTCTTTTTTCTATAGAGAACAAAGTGGAATGTTGAAATACTGTAGTACACAAAAAACTATGATGTGACACTTTTACCTTCATTTTCTCCCCAATGCTCTTGCTGCATAGGTTCTTCGCTTTGTTGAGATTGTCTGCAGTAAATCGACCTATAATTTAAATTGTACATTACAGTTAGGTTCCCAAATACATGGCTCATGTAAAAATAAGACTTAAACATGACAATATTTATATTCAATAAAGGCTTTTTTTTGTAGGTTTTTAATCTATATTTTGTTTTAATCTTTTCGTTTTTGTATCATTAGTTAGGTGCAGTGTGGTTTTGTAAGGTAGGATGACAGCAGCACCACTGCAGGGCGAGGGCTGGTTTGGCTGGGATTGCATCAGATTTCTCATCAAACTTGCTGGCTAGGCTAACCGGCTAAACACAAACAGCATAGCATGTCTAATGAAACTAAGACCAAGAGGACACTTTTGTGGCTTAACCAGTTTATACGCATAATGCTGAGATTTTAAAACAAATCGGGGGTTAGGGTTAGTGGGTGTGGTGTTTTACTATCAAAACTGTCTAATAAAAGGTTTTAATACTATAATATTAATACACACTAACATTGGTAACGTCAATAACATATTTAATCGATATGTATTGGAAATAATTACACTGACCATTGTCCTTGTTGAAATCAGTAAATTAAAGTAAGATGTAGTTAGTGAAGTTGGAAATCATCAAGAAGGCAAAACAATTGAAACAATATCGCTGCCAGCTGTCAAACGGTTCTTCTAAATGGACAACATTAGTTAGTTTATACACTGTAATCATTATACCAACAAATAATGTAGAATACACCAACAAGTCAAACGCTGAATGCTCCTTTTTGTTGGGAAAATGATACAGAAACATTGAATGATCTAAGGCTACATACGGCGCTAACACTAGCATCATTAGCTACTGCGTTAGCATTAGCTAGCTGGAAGAAACCGGCTAGTGTTAAAAACACTCACATTTTCTCCATTCTGTGTCTGCTGCCACTAGTTTATCCACCAACGTGACATCTTTGAATCGTTTCCTCTGAGTTTCCCGAACGATTTCGGGGTCGCCTCCTTTATCGGTCCTAAACAAGTCTAGATCGAGTACCATGTCTGCTGCCGCACGCTGCCTGTGTCAGAGAAAGGCTGTCAGCTCACGCACGCTCGCGCACGCTCGATGCACCAGCAGCTCTACGCCGCTCTACTACAGCCACACTTCTAACTGGACTGGAGATATGTCACGTCATCGCTGCATAGGGCAGGTGACACGTTATCATTTATTTATTTGGCCATATCACGCCATGTTAGGCCATGTGAACGTATAACAATCAACCGTGGCCTATTAATATTAAGCCTACTGGTATTATTTTATTTGAGCATTCGTTTAACCATTATGGCAAAACATCAAAACGCCATAATCATTTCATTTGTTTATTTTTCCAAAAATATAATTAAACAGTGCACAATATGAACAAACACAATATGAAAAAAGACAAAGGTAATATTACACTCAATGTAATATTACACTCAAATTAGACAGACATTACAAAATGCAATACAAGAGACAATATTATACACAATCCATTAGACTGTCATCTAAATGCTTTACACTTAGGCTATATAAAAAAAAAAAAAAACAACAACTATGTTTTGTTTGTTTGTTTTATTGGACTAGAACTGTATCTAGTATAAATAATACATCAATAACTAATTTAGTACATTTCTGTTTAATAATGCAACTAATGATATTTGTTCTTCCAAACCTCATTTGCAAAATGCCAACACATGCAGTAATACGCTAGATCAATACACAGTATCTCGATACAATCTTAAACTTTAAGGGTAATACTTCAGGGTACTTTATTCACTTACAACCTTTAACATAACATTAACATTAAACATACTTGACATGCAAGTGATAAATACTTACTACATTCATTGTGTTTTAATATATAATCCTTCCTGTGAATCACAGTGAGTATACTTCAAAGGTCAAAGTGTAGTTGTCAGGGTAACTGGTCGAGTGAATGAAAGTTATATTTTTTTTCTCATTATTGCAGGTATACATTCATACACCCTAAAAGCACTGTGCCCTGACAACTACTGAGAAATGCTTAGAAAGATTCAAACATTTAGTGTTGCACAGGTACTATTCTTCTTGCCTTCTTTACCTCTGCAGCCTCACATATGGCACTCTGCAGAGCTGCCCCAGCTGGTAATTTCGTGAAGCCTTCCTCTGAAATGTGGCTGATCTTCAGGTAGCCCCCAGGCCTGTGCAGAGACACTCCGTGTAGGTGGGAGAAGAGCAGAGGTAAGTCACTGGTCAGAGTGTAGTGAGACACAAGGCTCAACTCTGTGGGAATGTCTGTCTCTTTTGAGTACTCAAAAATGGCAGCCATGTATTTGGACAGATCCTGGCCCCTGGCTTTAGCACGGCCCACTTCAGCTCCAATCAGACTGATGGCTGCATCTCCACTGAAGTTATCGGTCTCCCAGCTGGACTCCTCCTCTTCTGGGTTTTCTTTGAACTCTGTAGTGGCCAGTCTGTGGCTAAGTCCAGGAGAACACATGACCAACACAAAGTCACAGTCCCGGATCTGGCGGCTGTGCCAGGCCAAACTGCCCTCCTGCGCCACACTCAGGGAGTCCCACAGGTCGAGACAAACCTGCCAACAAATATATTTTACAATAGTAAACCTAAATGAGCCCAGCACAGACAGAGGCATGACTCATACCATACCTGTGTGGCCATGTGTTGCTGAATGAAGGTTCCTAACTTCATGACCGCCTTGATGTGAGCAGGGCCATCAGAACTGCTGTAGCAGATCAGCAGCCTGGGAGGGGACGCTCTGGTCCTGGGCCATGATATCACTTCTTCCTGGGTCTTACTCTCCTGATGCTCCTTCATGATGTCAGAATCTGAAAAAAAAACATCTGCATTCAGTTCATTCATTGACTTGGCATAAAATTCTTATGATTTTTTTGCACCTGGTACAATGTGCAGTTTCAACAACTTCATCTTGGCTTTTGTCAAAGTAAAAGCCAGCACTACGACTATGATTATTGCAGCAAGAGCCAGAGCCAATGGAAGCAGCAGAGCCACAGGGGAGGTGGAAAGTGGAGAGTCTGGTTCTATGAAGATGAAGACATCAGAATCAGTAAAATGTGGCTGGACTCCAGTGATTAAAAAGACTGTACCTTTAACTTGGATAGTAAATGTTTTCCTCACAGCGTCAACTACGTCTGCTGCAATCTGCAGTACAAAACATATCAAATAATAATAGCAAACATAGCCGCAAGCAGCAATGATCTGCCCTCGCTCACGCCTACGCACAGCCCCGCAAGGGAAGGGAGCGCTATCGCGCCCTCAAAAGTATATCATGTTCAACATTTCAGATATATATTTTTTTCCCATATAAAAGTTAGTTCCACTCTGTAGGGAGTGCTAACATGCCCAATTCAATTCTTTCGTATGGAGTAGGTTCAGGACATGAACAACTGATTCAAATTTGCAGAAAATTTGTCATTTGGAGCAAATTCTGTGAACTGGAAATTTTATTATGTTGCACCACACAAAGACTGTGGGACATGTACAAAAACTTTGACCCACTCTTCTAGATCATTTTCACAAAATTTGAGACTATTCCGAGAAATGCCAAAGGAAGAGTTCGTCAAAGTATCATGTGTTAAAAATGTAACAATTTGTGAGATTTGGCGATTTTACCATTAGAATAACACTCTGAGTTCCAGTCATTGCTACCGCTGCATCATACAAAATATGGCATGGGTGTCATTGACTTTTTTGATCAGAATGCCAAAATGGAATTTTTAGCTAACGTGCCAAAGTCAATTTTTTCACATTATGTAGCTTTAGAACAGGAAGTTTAACAAATGATTCAAATTGGTAGGGAGCAGTTTGTAAAAATCCAAAATTAAAAAAAAAAAAAAGTGCAATTTTTGCACCTTCGCTGCACAAAGACCATAAGATTTGTAGCAAAAATTTTGATAATTTGAGATAATTTTTACCAGATTTGAGCCTGTTCGGATGAACTCCCTAGCAGTAGTTCATAAAAGTATCATGTTTGCAAAAACTGCTGGATCGTGCTTAGCAAATTTTAATCCAGTATGGCTGACATCTGCTAATAGGCCCTTCACCAGATTCTGGCGCTCGGGCCTAATAATGTGCTGTACCTCACAAGTGTAGTTGGTTCCCTCTTGAAGGTCTTGGAGCTTGAATGTGTGGTGGGTTTTGTTGGTGCTCAGATTCTGTTAGTGACATCAGTGACAAGTTTTAAACATATTACTCAATAGAGTAAAAAACATATATAGTAAAAGGCTCACCGGTGTGATATCCACTTTGTTTGTTTGCTTTTTAATGCTATTTATGTAACAAACTGAGAAGTAGCTCCTAATGTCTAGGTTCTCTGGGGCCAGGTTAAAGGTAACTGCAGCAGTAGTCCCATCCTGTTCAATGCTGACATGCTGAGGATACCAATCTACAATCACAATTACTATGTAAATAAAAAAGCATATCCACACATCATTTCATAAGATAAGCTTGTATAAGAGGACATTGCCTGACAGGAGACAAATCAAATTCACCAGGGAAACCAGAATAGATAATCAAACACATAGTAGTATAGTACACAATACGTTAAACAAAAACAAAAAAAAACAATAAATTCTGTTTCAGATTTAATTTTGTTAATTCTGTTTCAGATGATAAAAGAATTCTTAGTGTGTATCTAACTATTGTGAGTTAAGCTCAACCTGCTTCTGAAATAGGGATATTTACTGTAAAAGCACACAAAGTGGAGACATGCAGAGTTGTTATTATAGTTAATGAGCATAAGAGGTAAAGAGTTAGAGATTTTAATGTATACTGACCTCTTTTGCATTTATCAAACCCATTCTTCTCTGCACAAGCTGTAAATACATGGCAATATAACTTGTATAAGTTTATAAATAAATATGAAACTTGCAATGAATCAATAAAGCATTAGCCCCCCCCCAAAGATGAGATATGTGTAGTGTTAGATTAGATCAGTGGCGGGCCATCAGGGCCAGCAAGGCCTTCTCTGCTGGCCTAAACATTCTCAGAAAGGGGAATTTATTTTATTTTATTTTC